>VSMD01078828.1:0-19288 GCA_008750895.1 Mirza zaza
GTGATATAGCACATCTTATATTTTCCTGGTTAGAGCTGGAACCCATACTACTAAGTGAAGTATCCCAAGAATGGAAAAACAAGCACCACATATACTCACCAGCAAACTGGTATTAACTGAGCAGCACCTAAGTGGACACATAGGTACTACAGTAATAGGGTATTGGGCAGGGGGGAGGGGGGAGGGGGGCGGGTATATACATACATAATGAGTGAGATGTGCACCATCTGGGGGATGGTCATGCTGGAAACTCAGACTTGAGGGGGGGAAGGACAATTATTGAAACCTTAAAATCTGTATCCCCATAATATGCCAAAATAAAAAAAAAAAAAGAATCTGTTGTCTTTCCATGCTTTGTAGGAACCACGGAGCCTTTTTGTTTAAAGTGAAAATTTTAGATTAGAGCAGGATCAGGTTAGTGGTCAAGGACCCCGGGGCTATGGATTTCAGATGAATAAGGATCTCATGCTGTTCTCTGACACAGGAAAAATCCTTTAACATCTGAAAACTAAATCTCCATATGTGCCCTTTATAGTTATGTAAGTCAAAATTTGATTTTCTAATAAAGACTGAACTGTAAATAAAATATGTGCTTGTTGGGCCAAGATTCTCCCTATCAGGGACAGTGGAGTGTCTGAAGATACAGGTTCCAGTCTTGACGCAGGGACCTCAGGCAACTAACTGGCCCCCCTCTGAGCAGCATTCTCTGCATAGTTGGACGAGCATCATTTTTACTTGGCCCATGGCCTCCTGATGTGTCTCTCTGTGTGCAGTGGTCCTCAGAGTGTGGTCCCCCAACCAGCACCATCAGTACCTCCTAAGACCTTGTTAGAAAAGCAAATTCTGGATCGCACCTACTAAATCACCAACTCTGGGGTGAGGCCCAGCATCTAGAGGCCTAGAAGCTGTTTAGGTGCTATTGATGCACTCAAACACTTAAGAACTTCTGGTCTACACTGATCATTTACAGCGTAAGTCAAAGCTCCTTAGCATAGTTCAAAAAGACCTCCAGGATCCTTGGGCCTCCAGGTTCATCCTCTAGTGCTCCCTGCATCTCCCACTCCACCCCTGCAATGGACCATAATACTATGGAGCAATAGTGATTTACTGAGGTGTCACTTCCTCCATTAAGCTTTTCCTCTATCCGCATTCAGTTAATTACTTTGCTGGTTTTTGCACAAGACTTTATCATCGCATTTTTAACAGTACCTTGTGAAATCTCTGGATACACTGGTCTATCCGCTAGCCTGTGAGATCTTTGGAGATACACAGTCATTCATTGTGTCTTTCATCAGCTATTCATTGAATACCATGTGCACAGGTAAGTACTCAGGATACAATGGCGTGGATGGGATGTCTATCTCTGAGCTTTGAATCTTTAGCATCTAGCAGAGTAAAAGGAGAAAAAGAGAAAGCAAGGAAATTAGAATTTAGCAATTATCTACCCCAACCTCTCCAAAATCCCTCCATTTCTTTTAATACCCTCCATAATTTCACTCTGGCCCATCTCTCCCTGTTAGTGTCTGCTCTATGCTACGTGTTCTGTCTGCCCTTCACTCGCCTCTCCCCTTTCTTCTGCCCAAATCAAGTCCCAGGTCACCCAGTAAATCACCTCCAACAACCTCAGCTTCTTTGTCATCAGCATTTATTAACCATATCATTCCATCCACTATTGCCTTGTGTTATTAGTCATCATGTATATATTTCTGCTTTATAGCCCCAGCTAGATATTAAACTTATCTCAAGGAAGATTAGGCCTGGTTCCCTTTCTCTTTAGATGTTATACTTCCTCAAGGGCCATATAGCATAATCCTTCAGTGCAGGGTCTCTGGAATCTGAAGGCCCATATTCTAATCCTGGCTCCAAAAGAGTAAAGTTGAGTCCCCAAAGTCCTCAAGATTTAAACATTGGAGAATTGTTCGATGCAGGGTGAGTCTTTCTTGCCTCAGTTGCACCAAGGATGCTATTGTGTTCCTATCCCTGTATCTGCCCCATACAATAAAGGATGGACTAACGAGATTCCTGAGTGACAAGATCCACAAAGACAGAAACAACAGGGGTAAAAATACACAAATGAGTGGATTCTTAAAGGGTCCCTTATTTGCAAAATTATTCTAGGTGAAAACAATTCGCTGGAGTTGCAGAGTAAATAAGTTGTTATATTACATGAATGAAAGCAAACATTCAATCTTCAAACTTCAAAAGTGGTTCATGTCTTTATCCTTATAGAGGAAGCACCAATTGAATTTTAAATATTTATCCTGATTTTCATCAGAAAAACCAGACATTTGAAAATAGTCAATAACTTATAACTTTTCAAAGCATTTCAGCTTGATTGCTTTATTCAACTTTAGGAAGCAAAGATTAAAAAAAAAAAAAATCCTGCCATTAATATATTTTAAGAGCCGCTGACACCTAATGGAAGGTTTTGAAAGAACATGTGATTTCTAGGAAAATGTGATACCAGTGGGTAGTTTTTCTCTTCTGAGAAGAACTTCTCTCTCTTCTATCCAGAATAATTATCCTGGAAGCTGGCCTCAAGGATCTAGAAGGGCTTCCAGAGAGCTCAAGGTGGTGGGAACTCTGGTCTCATGAGCGTGGAGAGAAGAATGAAGGAGACAAGCAAGAACTGCTATTGGTGTGGGGTTTTTCCACCTCACATTGTTTTCCTAGCTGCTCAGAGGTGTCCGTTTCAGGCCTTGATTGGGGAGAAGATGCCTGTTGGCAGCGCCCCACTTGAAAAGCCCAATTAGTAACGGCCAGGGCTAAGAGGCTTTGCACAGGAAGTCTGCTTTGCCCCAGCGCTGGAAATCAGTGTGGCGCCTACCATAGCCAAGTGTCCCCGCAGGACCCCACTGGGAAATCATTCGAGCTTTATGAGGTTAGCTGCAGTTTTTGTGTAAACAACATAACGTTTTATGATGGGAAACCTAGCCCTTTGCTTTTTATGTAAAAGCATCGATTAAGGCTTTTTTAATGTTTGAAATGTAAAGAAGTGTGAAAAACTAATGTTGTTTCAGAAATGGTCCAAGGAAAAAGATAATGCAGTAGCTACAAGTTTAATGACCTTTCTCATAAAATTATGTAGGGGATTTGTGATAAGCGTGGTAATAAAAATGGTTTTGTTGCCTCTAATTCTCCCAGCTGTGGATTAAATGTTTTCTAATGGCTAGTAGCACTGCTGCCTATATTCGTTATTCATCCCATCACTGATTTAATATGTTTCCAAGAGGAATAACAATAAATTCACGTATTATATTCTTTAATTAAAATATTTTAAATAGCAAGATTTCTTCTACTTTTGTGATTTTTCATTGGGGATTTTTTTTTATTGGGATGTTGCCAAAATTATCTTTTGTAAAAGGCCAACTTAAGTAAAAACCAAATTCCAATGATTTTTGAATTTGTGTCATTGCACATTTATCAAAAGCCACAGAATGAACAATACCAAAAGCAAACCCCAACGTAAACTATGAACTTTGGGTGATAACAATGTGTCAATGTTGGTTCATCAGTTGTAACAAATGTGTCAGTGTGGTGCTTTGTGTTGACAGTGAGGAAGGATGTGTGTGTAGGGGCAGGACATATATGGGAACTTTGCCATGAACCT
Source organism: Mirza zaza (assembly GCA_008750895.1). Lineage (NCBI taxonomy): Eukaryota > Metazoa > Chordata > Mammalia > Primates > Cheirogaleidae > Mirza > Mirza zaza. The sequence goes on from VSMD01078828.1 coordinate 3,611, forward strand.
AAAACTGCTCAAAAACATTACCTATTAAAAAAATCAGGCCAAGCGAGGTGGCTCATGCCTGTAATCCTAGCACTTTGGGAGGCCGAGGCAGGAGGATAGCTTAAGGCCAGGAGTTTGAGAACAGCCTGTGCAATATAGCGAGACTCCACCTTTACAAAAAATAGAAAAATCAGCCTGGTGTGGTGGTCCCAGCTACTTGGCAGGCTAAAACAGGAGGATCACTTAAGCCCAGGAGTTTGAGGTTGCCGTGAGCTATGATATTGCCACTGCACTCTATCCCAGGTGACAAAGCAAGACTCTAAAAAAAGAAAAAAAAATCACTGCAGTGTGTGATGTGTGTGTATGTGTGTTAGTATTGGGGGTTAATTTCATTTTCTGGGTGTCTGCGGTTTAAGCCTAAACCCCTCCATGACACGTTGCAAATCTGTCTAAAATGCATTATCCCTGGTGCCAGGTGTGGTGGCTCCCACACTTGCTTGGGTGCAGGGGACTCATTTTCCCCAGAGTCCCACAGACAGGACTAGAGACAAAGAAGGAGATTGCCTGACAATGAGCTGCCCTGAAGGCATACCCTGGAAATTGCTTTCTAGACTAAACCTTTGGCATGGGTGTACTGTTGCTTTTTGCCTTTTTCTTGTAAACACTGTGGTTAGAGGGAGAAAGGAGAAACCACAGCCGACCTCTTCTGAGAGCTGCTGGTTCTTAAACCTCTCAGGTAATCAAGGCCTAACCCTACCAAGAATTTAGCTCCCTATAATAACATGCTACCATTATCAAACCCACCAGCTTTTATCCTCGGGTCTTCATAAAAGAACACAGTATGTGGAAGGCCAAAGCCATTACTGGGATTTCCAGAACACTCGTTATCTAACTCATGTTAGGGCAGAATGTGATTGTCTGGTACACTCTGGGCAGCACCGATTGGCTAAGACAATGACGGACCAAGTGGGTGGTTCCGGGCAGGGAGGACTCTCATACAAAAAAAATGCCTATTTATTCCAAAGTGGGCAGGGTGGGTAGGAAAGCTCTGGGAATAGATACATCCTGAGAGGGACCCAGCTGTGGTCACTCAAGTCCCCAGCACACCCTGGCAGGCATCCTCCTTCCCCAAGGAGCACTCGGCATTTGGCCAATGGTTAACAGAAACTTTCTAATTCATGCATTTCCATGACAAGATCAGGATCTATCAGGGCGATGACAGCACCATGTGATGACAGAGCATCACGTCACTCTATCAGTGATGTTGTGATGTCATTGCATCATTTCGTCACTCTATCGGTGCAGTGCTTCAGTGTGCCATGCCCCGAGTTATGCTGAGAGTACACGTGCAGATAGAACACCCACCCGCGCTCGGGCAGCTGACTATCTCGCCTTGTACCTTGTCCACCTTGAGAGAAGCAGAAAGAAAGCAGATCTGTCATCACCAGGCTCAGTCCCCAGGTTCTGCCAGAACCCACAGCTGCCGCCCCGCCCCGTCTGCCCTGTCGCTCTGCCTTTGACCTCAGGGCTGACCTGCGGAGACCACACTTATTAAAGGAGCGAGGTCATTTACCCCGGTGCTTGCCCCACATGCGCCCATTATGGGCCGAAACTGCTGAATTACATGTGTGTTTTATGAGATGATCGAGTGTCAGTGAGTGATAGGGTGAAGGTTGCCACGCAGAGTCCCGTGCAGACCACAAAGCTGGGGTTGTCCAAGACATGCTGGTCGTGGGAAGCCACTGGCTGCTGCCCAGGGTGCCTGCATTCACCACCAAATGCAAGATCACTGTGTTTTTTACCTTAGTCTACTTTGAAAGGTACGGACTTAGGAGAACAATTGCATTTCTATATCCTTCACTCTTCTTTCATTAAAGGAAATCACTTCCCTAGAAAAATACAAATAGAAGAACTTCAACTGCATTTTTTACATGAAAAGGGCAACATTTTTTAAATGAGAGAGAAGAGAGAGACAACAGAGACAGAGATTCCTTCTTACCTCTCAAGCTAAGAGTAAAATCTAGGACTTCCAAAAAGGTATGTGACTCTTAGAAACTGATTAATTTTTAGATCTTAAAAAGCCATACGGTCTCTTTAAAGAGCAATGAAAGCCTGATTCAAGTTGTTAAATTTTATGTTGTGTGTAATGTTGTAATTGATGTCAAACCTTTCACATTTTCTTACCACTGACATTGGACAGTCTACTCCACTCAAGGGCTCAGTTACCGGAGTTGAGATTAAGTAACCTAACCAGGAAATAAGGGCAGAATGGAATTTTATTACATGGAATTGAGAAGTTCAAATGCAAAATAATTAAGTCTGAGCCAAATATAGCCATTCTCTCTCCCATCAGTTTATTTTGGTGGATAATTGGCTGTATTCGGTATTTCACCGAGCTGCATATAAAACTTTATTGCCCTTGTAAAGTGCATGCTGTGAATTCTGATGCTTCTGTGTGTTTAGGGGAACATAATTGTTCCCTTTGCAGAATAGCACTGCTTACCTAGGTCCTGGAACCAAACTAGGCTTCCAGGGTGCCTGCTGCTGAAATTCCGGCGCTGGAATGAGTACGAGGAGTTCAGATCAAAGCTGAGGGAAGGGCCGTGTAACAGTTGGAAAAATAGCACCTGAACCTCAGAGCACACGACATGCAAGGACAAAGACACCAGTCCTACTGGGTAGGGGCTCTGGCAGGTCACTGGTCAGTTGAGGTTTTTGTGTTTGTTAAGTGCTTAGAATAAGTCAGTCCACACAGAGCAGGGCTCAGCAGAAATGATTCCATATTAATATGTGGCGTCTTTCTCCAGGTGGTCTCTCCCCTTCCCTCCATCCTCTGAAATGGGGGCTGTCTGTATACTGTGAGAGCTTGCTTTACTGTGCATCCAAGATCATAAGAACCATATGGAAATTGACCTAATTAGTATCCTTTTCTGGGAAAAACAAGGTGCAGCTACATACAGTTTCAGTTCGGTTCCAAGAGCTTTCCTATTCTTTTGACTTTGACGATACACCTGAATCCCCATCTCTGATTGTTTCTACAAGCAGGTTTCGCAATGTGTCCCCCAGGTAGCCGCTGTGGCCTCAATTCTCTGCCAGCACCACGCAGGACTCATCCGGCTTTTTCTGTGTCGTTTACGAGACCTCTAATGCCCTCAGAATCCTCAAGACCCTCACGCTCCTGTGACGTTCGAATCCTCAGACCGCAGAGCTCGCAGGCACAGCAGAGCCCAGGCATCTGGGGCGGGGGGAGTCATTCCTTCCACGTGTATTCCTGAGTCTCTATGCCATGGAAAGGACTTTTCTAGGTACTGGGGATGTGATGATAAATCAGACACGGTCCTCAATGACCTACCGGGCAATGTCACATTTCACGTCCTAGTTCCCTTAACCGCCGGGAGCCTCCCTACCGTAAGTATCCTTGTGGACTCTTCCAGGCAGAGGGGCTGGGGCTCTCGAAGGGCTCTATGGCTCTGTGGCCCTTGCAAAAAAAAAAAAAAAAAAAAAAAAGGTCAGAAATCACTAGTTTAGCAGGAAAAGTGGATTATTAAATAATTATCATGTCATATATAAAGAGCTTTTTTTGTAAGAGAAGTGTGCACAGTTCTGAGCTTCCTCTGTCAACACTGGTTGAACTTGTATCAAGTGCAGTGAGAGCTGGGAAAAAGGAAAACAATTATTTATGCCAAGGGTCGAGAAGGGAAGGGAGTATTAATAAATGTTTTAAAAGGAGGTCACACTTGAAAGAGTTTCTGAGAGCTGAGTGGGAGCGGGCTAGGAGCAGAAGGGGTTCTTGGCAGAGAGGCAAGACGACAGGGGAGGGCAGAGACAGGAAAGAGTTCGAGTTCAGGGAAGGGCGAGAGAGTTCTAAGGAGCAAAGGCAAGAGGTGAAGCTGCAAAGGCAGGCGACCTGGACTGTGAAATGACACACACCCTCTGCTCTCTGCTCGTCTGGTGGTAACCAGACTAAGGGAGTTGTAAAGCAGGAATCAGAAGTCTTCCTCTAGGAGGATGGATACCGAGAGGCAGTTAGAACACCGAGTCTAGTTAAAGCTGCCTGATAACCCCGCCACTCAACAGGATGAGAAATTTGGGGAAGGCACATGCCCTCCAGGTTTGCCTGGGATTTGCCTGGTGTTCACTGTCAACCCTGGCCCCTAGGAAACCCCTCAGTCCCGGCAAGCCAGGCAGCTGGCCACTCTGCCTCCAGGTATACAGTCGGCAATGTCCCAGGGGGCAGGAAGAGAGCATTCCCAGGACCAGAAGCACAGAGTTCTAGAAACACACAATTCTACCTTAGAGAAGAGGGTTGGATGGGAGATTTCTCTGGGGGCCTGGGCTTGGGATTGGGAACTTTGAGAAAGATTTGTGTGATAGTATTTCTCATGAGAACCTCACAAGGCACTTCCATGCATGTCATCAAGCCAGAGAAGCCCCTGAGAGCTGCAGGCAAGAGGAGCTGTTCCCCCCACGGCAGCATGGTGGGTGGAGGGAGGGTGGTCAGAAGCTGACACTGCGAGGACAGCTCAGGTGGGGGAGGTGAGGCTGGAGGAGGGCGGGCAGCGGTGCCAACGGTGCAGGCTTAGGCCTGTGCACATCTTCAGGACCACAGAGCCCCCAGGCCTGAACCAGGGCCAGGGCCACCCCAGTGTTCTCGAGAACCAAGGCTAGAATACAGAAAGAGGCCCACTTACCACCACAGTCAGTGGCCCCCACGTTCAAGCTCCGTGTGCACCCCACAAACAGCCACCCCTTGACAGTCTTTGGAGACTAGGGTCGCGAATCTCGGGATCCACAACTGCCCTCCCGAAGAGAGGCCCACACAAGCTCTGGAGGTGAGCTCAAAGCCACGGGGCAGGGAATTCTGGTGTCTTAGGAAGCACAAAGCACAAAGAGGTGGAGTGGGGCCAGGTTTGGGATGGACACATTCATCGCCCTGGCAGACTCCTCGTCTAGGAGTAAATGTCAGACAGGGGCCTGGGTGAAGTCCTGTAAAATGCATTGCCCAGGACAGGTGGTACTGGCTGGCGCTGCCCTGGTTCCAGGAGCCCTGGGCTCCTCCCAGGTGCGTCACAGGGAGGGTTGCAAGGCCTGGCTTTGAGTCTTAGCTCTGTTCCTGACTGGCTCACGGCCTTAGGGAAAGCATTTACCCTCTCTGAGCCTACTCTTCATCTCTAAAGAATATTTAACCACTGACCTTGTGTGGAACCAGGAGGCTCACAGGAGTGCACAGATGTGGCAGGTCACGAAGTCCCTTACAGATGGGAAGGAGCATAGGATGCTCTCTGCCTAGTTGAAGGAAGGTAGGTTCCAGGGATAGACTGGGGAAGGGGCACATAACCATCTTCTTGTCACCAGGCCACAGTGGGACAAGGAGGGAAAAAGCAATCTTAGGTTTGAGGGACACTTGAACTTATGCTGCAAAAGTGGCACATTTGGAGTCTCCTCTGCTTCTTTGCCTTGCACCTGTCATCCCTTCAACCTAACCCCCAGCAGAGCTTCTCTCTGCCTCCAGGCCAGGCTCCGTAGGAGCTGCAGGGCAGTGGGTGCGGCAGTCCTGGAGCCGGCATCTGGGTTTCCCTCGGGAACTGACAGAGGAGCTCAGGCCTGATCTGTCCATCTGCAGCCCTCTCTAAGGCAGCAAGACTGACCATCCTCTTTTAAACTTTGAATTTCACCCCAAGTGGATCCTCTGCTACAGGAAATAACTCCCCCAGTTAACCTGGTTGGAACAGGAGACAGTGGCCCCAGCGGAAGGAGTGAACAGGGTTATTAACCACACCACATGATGTCAGTGTTCTCTCTGAGGGCGCACGGTGGACACGGAGCCACTCACCAAGGTCAGAACCCAGGTACCCGTGAAAGGCGTGGAGAGGGTGAGAGAGGTCAGGAATTTCAGGAGGCTGCTTGGGCACAGTGTGGCGCCAAGACACAGTTTCTGACCATCCAGGCAAACTTGTGAGGAGACCGAGGAGCAGCAAAGCACCATGCGGTCCTGGCCTCTGCCCAGAAGCTCCAAGTCCAGGAGCTGGGAGTAGAGAGAGGGGTCTGAGACTTACAAAGGACAATGACTTGCTTAAGATCAAACAGCCGGCTGGCACTGGAGCCAAGATTTGAACTCAAGCCAGTGTGGTCCAGGCCTGCACTCTTGGCATCAACCCAATGACAATGTTAATGTTAAAGAGAGTAACAACCTCCCAGCTGTGAGCCTAGGGAAGATGCTGAACAGAATGGACAGTGGCTCCAATGAGATATCACCAACCCCACTGAGAACAGCCTTTATTAAAAAATCCTGAAACAACAAATGCTGGCGAGCGTGTGGAGAGACAGGAACACTCTTACTCTGCTGGTGGGACTGCTAATTAGTGCAACCTCTGTGGAAAAGAATTTGGAGATACCTTAAAGAGCTAAAAGTAGAAATACCATTTGATCCAGCAATAGCACTATTAGGCATCTACCCAAAACAGTAAAAGACATTCTATAATAAAGACGTCTGCACCCAAATGTGTATGGCAGCACAATTCACTATTGCAAAAATGTAGAAACAACCCAAGTGCCCATCAATCCATGAGTGGATTAATAAAATATGGTGTGTGTATATATATATATATATATATACACAATAGAATATTACTCAACTGATGGTGCTCTAGCACCTCTTATAGTTTCCTGGATAGAGCTTGATCTTGAGCCCATCCTCCGAAGTGAGGCATCACAAGAATGGAAAAATAGGCACCACATGTACTCGCCATCAAATTGGCACTAACTGATCAACACTAAGGTGCTTACACAGTAGTAATATTCTTTAGGGATTGGGGGATTGGGGTGGGTAAACTCACAACTAATTGACATGGTGAGCATTGTAGGGGGGAAAGGGCACATCTCAAATCATGGTTTGGATGTGGCAAAGTCATCACATGTAACCAAAATGTTTGTACCCCCATAATATTCTGAAATCAAAATAAATAAATAAAAATAAAGGAAGGGATAGTGGCTCCACGTGGGTGACTTCATCCAGTCCTCGTGACCCCTCTATAAGGCAGCCAGGGAGAGAGTAGGTGCCCCAGGAGAGAAAAGGCCCAACTCTTCCTCTACCCTCCCCAGTCCAAGTAGGGAAAATAGTAAAAGTCCAGGTGCCACTCCGTAGGCCTCTTCCAAAGTCACAGCTTCATCTAAGAGCCCAGCCTTTACACTGTGTGGGTAGAGAGAACAGCTTGCTCCAAACATCTCTGCCTAAGTGTCTGGACATGGCATCCAGGCTGGCAGCCTTAAGGACCGAGAGGGCCCCTCTCCCCATGCCGAACCCACCATCACTCCGTGCCTGCAGATTCTGCTAAAGGAAAACAAATACTGAATGCATGGGATTTTTTTCTTCTTCTTTTGAAAAACAAAATGTCAGCAGCTCAGCGGTGGATCCCAGGAAGGCTTCAATCACATTCCAGGACTTGTTCATCACAAGGGTTTCAGGGATGGAATTTGTGGAGGAATCTGTTTTTTCCTTTCCCCTTGCTTAAAGGATCTGAAGAGTTATTGAAAACAAAAGACACGAAGTTTCAAAAGTACATTGACAGTGCCCCTTTAAAAACACACCCAAGCCCAAGATGAATGCTAGAACGACAAGATACTGTACTGATTAATTATTAAGAACACATTTTGTGTGGTTTGACAGCTATGCCAGAGCAGTCTGCTTCATAGTGATTAAACCTCAATAAATGTGGTTCTAATAATGAGCTGGTATTGAATTATCAGACAATGGCAGCCTTAGTAAATCTTAATTAGTTTTGTCTTTTGAGACCTTCATTTAAATTCTGAGTAATACGAATGTCGTTCCTAAGCCAAGCAACTCTCCTACCCGCCCCGGGCCCACGACCCCCAGCCCCGCTGACACTCAGAGCTCCAGGCCAGAGGCGCTGGCATAGAGGACCGCGTGGGGGGTGGGGGGACCAAGCATGGAACTGGGGCGCCCACAGCTTTTCTGGGAAGTTTGCATTCCAACAGGCAGGGCCAGCTTTCTTCCAACTGCGAGGAAGGCCTCCTCAGGCCAATAGCTAGACATTTGGGTGAGGAAATTATTTCTGAAATGTGGAGTTCTGGAAACCAAAAAATAAATAAATAAATAAAATAAAACGAGGAAGAAGTAGGGGGCTCCCTGTGAGCTTAAAGTGAGGAGGGGGTTGGAAGAACTCTCTGGGCAGATGGCAACGGGGCCAGCCACTCAGTCTCGATGTCTTTCTGGGCAAACAAACTGGCCAAGGCACACAGCCTTGCTTCAAAAGGCCACAATTACTCGTTTTATTGCTCCGAGTTACAAGATGATGGTATCTCAAAAGAAGGTGACAGCGAGTTAACAGATCCGTCCCTGAGGGTGCCTGGCCCAGACCTAGAGACTCCCTTCTCCAAACAGTGATGCAGGCACAATTAGGCGCTTTCAAAATGAGACATTTCTCTGCTTTGGGAACCCGGTGGAAGGCCAGTCAATGCACACCAACCCCCTGCACATTTTGGTACTAATTAACTCCTAATTTGGAAAGGGGGGAAAAGGGGGTGTCTCTTTCAAGAATTTCTCCCTCCGGAGATGGCATCTCCGAGCAGCAGCATTTGGCAGTAAAACACAACAAATGTCAGAGCAGAGTGGCTGCAGGGCTCTGGATTTACGACTGGGTTCCGGAATGCTGTTAGAGCTGTGGCCAGAGACTCTGATTTCAGATTGGGATGGATTCGGGTAATTAGGCAAAGCCACTGCGCCCTGTCCCAGGAGGTGAAAGGCCTGGGACCCATCTCTGCCGTTAACTTGTTGTGCGACCTTGGGCAAGTTCCTTTTCCTCTCTGGGCTGCCATTCTCCCTTTAGCTAAAACAAAAGTGTGAGACTCGATGTCTAAAGATACTTCCAGCCCCAGAAGTTTGTCATCTAAGATTCCAAACATTAGCGGACATTTACCCCAACATACACACATATTCCAGAATCAATGGAACACAGAAGTCGGGTGGTGAGGGATAATCACAACAAAGTAGATGAATCTTATAGGATACCAGACAAGATCCATGGCCAAGGGGCCCTGCTTTCCTCCTCACTGCATTTAGCATCACCTTGCACTTACGCTTCGCACGGTGACCCTTCCTCCGAGTGGAAGGAGAAGGGCTACCATCCGTGCAGAGCAGCTGGGGCTCCTCTCCACTTCTCAGCCCACACAAAGACCATGCTCCAGGGACATCTGTTCTTTGGAGAAAGGCACCCAGGACTTTTCTGTCTGGTCATCCCTACCCTGAGTGGTTGCAGTCATGAGCAAGGTCTGGAAGGTGCGGTGAAGTCTCGATACCTTATTTCAAGTGAGCACCGTGTTGCCGAGGCACCCTGGCATCCTGGCACAAGCCAGCCAGTGTTTGTTTAGCGCCACTTTACAGCTGCACTTGCCCCTAGGGAGCCCAGCCCTGGGCATCTGCTCCAGAACCTGCTATGATCGCAGAGGAAGGACCGCACTTCCACTAGCAGCTGATACGTGGGATTATCTGAAAATTCTAAACTGACTTGGGGGAAATAATGACACTTCTTTCCCAGATGTGTAATTCATATTTCCCTACTCCTCCCTCTCTTCTTTATTATAAAGAGGATTTGTCTTTCCTATAGCAGTTCCTGTCCCCTGAGAGTTATTACACAAATGCCATTCATTTCTCCTCTGCAGCATTTCGCAACCCTAATATGTTATAATTATTGTTTGATAGCTCTTTCCCCCGCAGTAGCAAGCAGCAAGTCTGTCTCCGCTACTACTCTCTCCTCTATCCCCAGCACAGCTCTGGGTACCTCACTGTGCTCAGGGAGCACTGTGGGAGGCGTTGTTTGTGGGCTTCAGGCTGTTGGTGCCAGGGTTGCTCTGAGAAGTGAGAACGGAGGGGCCAAGACACCCTCCTGGGGTGGCCTGAGGCTGGGCTTTAAAAACCAGCCACACTTGGACGGGCAGAGGGCCTGGGTACCAGGCGGCACACTCCCCAGTGCCTCCCTCGTGAGGATGTGGCATTGTGGCCTGGCCCCTGAGCAGTCGGGGGGAAGACGCCACCTGCAGGTGAGCATAGGAAAGCACCAGGACAGAGCAGGTCTCCAGGCTGCTTGGAAAGTTTGGTCCTTCCTTTTAGTGAAATAGTGCTCGCTCATGGCTCTTCTGATTTCCGCTCGAATCTTCCATGCATCGAATCTTCCATGCAAGATTCCATGAATCTTCCTTTGTATCTCTCCTGGCCACACCAGCTCACTCCTCATTGAGCAATTTGTTTTCCCCAAAAACCTCTAAATAAAACTTGCATATTCTTGCCAAATGTTTTCTCCTTCTATTTAGCAACATGAGTACTATAATCGGATCACAAACAGATCAAATGTAATACATTTGTTTTCAAATCCTGGAATTATTTTTCCAAATCTTCTCTCTTTCTCTGTCTCTCTCTCTCTCTCTCTATGTCTCTCTCTGTCTCTCTCTCCCCCGCCTGCTCCCCTCTTTTCAGACACATCATCAACCCTCCCGACAATTTTGGCAGGGCCAGTCCCGGCTGCCCTGGCTCTAGCAGAGGGCTGGGCAAGTGCTGCTGGGAGCTGAGAGTGGAGCCCCCGCCAGAAGCCTGGTGACAGGCAGGTTACTGTCCGGTGCCCCAAAGGAGTGGAGTGTGTGGCCGTGTGGGGAGCAGGGCGTACAAGCCTGCTTGTGGCCGTGTGCAGTGGAAGCACAGGCGTGGCGCGGTGTGGTGTGGCGGGTACGGATGCAGAAGGACGGGTGCTGCCGAAGGAGGTGTGGGGCCCCGAGACTGTGTGTGAGGCCCGTGGGACCCGGAAGACTCTGTGTGTGTGTGTATGTGTGTGTGTGTGTATGTCTGTAACTGCAGGGTGTGCGCTCGGTGGGATGTATTCTTGTAAGAATGGTGCAGGAGTGACTGAGCTTGGTGTGGTGGGGGTGTTGGTGGAGTACAGAGGGCACAGGGAAGGCGTGTATCCAAGTGACATCTTGGCCACCAGAAGGCAGCTCTGGGGCTGCCAGGCCTTGGCCCTGAGACCGTCTCTAGCAACAGGAGAGCTGCTCACACGGGCCCAGCCTCGAGTCTATGAATGGACCTGGTGGCTGGAGAAGCTCAGCGTCTGTCACCAGTGCCTGTGAGAACGACGCAAAGCAACGAGGCGAACTCGTTCTGTTGTTTGCACGCAGCAACCATTCTGGATCACAGGCCTGGAGAAGGTGCTGGAGCCTTGGCCTAAGTGAGCTTTCTGGCTGGATCATGTGTAGCTTCAGTCTCTGGGGCCACATTATCACTCGTAATGCCCTTAGCCCAAGGGAGGCATAGTCCACTTTCCCAACCAACAGACCGCTCTCCCCTGAGACCCGGAGTAGACGGCTCTGGGCAAGCTGCCCAGGAGCCATGCAAAGGTCATACTTCTGTCAGGGCTTGTCCCAGGGGAGGTGCCAGCTGGGCGGGGCCAGCTCCCATCATGTCATCCCCTCAGCCACGTATGACTTTCCATCATGCCCACCGTCAGTAAGATTCAGCTCGTGGCCCGGCCTCCAAGGCCCTCCGGTCTCCCATCCTGCTCTCTCAGCAGCCTATGTTCCCTCCATATTACCCCTGACTCCAGCCAACCTGAGGCCAGGGTGCCAACCTAGAAATTCAGGGCTCCTCGCCTGAGGGGGAGAGGCCCTGGAGGCTGAGCCCCGAAGTGGCTGAAGCTGGTCTTGGATGGGCAGGGCACAGAGAGTCATAAAGAACTTCTGAAGTGACAATCAATTTTAATTTCCAGACCTAATATTTTTAAATGTTCAGGAAAGCTGCTTGTGATTAGCTTTGAGGTAGGAGGGACCCCTGTGCCTTCCTTTTGTCATTTAAAACTCCAACACTGCAGATTGCCTCAAACAGCTCACTAACCAAGATGGCTCCCCATATGGAGTGACGTGGAGGCAAAAGGCCCCTCGAAAGTCACTGCTGAGAGAGAATAACCCAAGACACTTAGCACAACCACAGCCAGGGGACCGTGGGGCTAGAAGAGGGGTGGCAGCCCAGTGAGGGGTACATGGCAGGCCACCGTTCTTCATGGGGCAATACTGCAACACATGGGAGAGTCTGTAACAATAGACCTGAATACTGCTCACATCTGTGCTCAAAGGCTGTCCTCCTCCTATGACTCTCTCTGTTCTCTCCCCCACCTGAGATCCATCGTTCTTTATGCTTATTTGCATTCTGGAGGCCCTAAGTCCCACCCAGGAGACAGAATGAGAAGGAAAATCCCCTTTGGGTCTCCTCTTCTCTTTCTCTGAAATTGGACAACCAGCCCCTTTCCTGAATACAACCAGTTAGTCCATTCCTTAGCCGGCAGTTAGTGTTAATCCATCCTTTCAATACATGAGGGAAGGCTCAGCCTTGGAATTTACCTAAATTCCAAGAGACAGACACAGGGAGTCAGAATATTCCAAGGGAGGGGCCCTCCCGGCTGTCTGTGGGGACCATTGCAACAGCCCCTAGCCAGCCCCATGTCACGGTGTGGCCCCAGCCCCTTCATCCTCCACACTGAGGCCCAAGCAATCTTTCTGAAGTACAATGTTGGTCCCATTTAAAACCCTCCAATGGCTCCCCAAGTCCTAGCTCTTGAAGGTGGCACCTCAGGCTCTCCATGCCTTATCCCTGCCACTCCCACTCTCTGTAGCCACCCAAATCCCAAATCCATGCCCTAAAGAGCTCTTTATGCTTCTCAACTATGTCGTGCTTTCTCTTGTTTTAGAACAAGTTGTACATGGGGTTCCTTCTGTATAGAAAGCCCTTCCCTGTCTTGTTCATCTAGTTAACTAACTATCATGCCCCCTCCTCCCAGGATCAGCTCAACCCTAACCTCCGTTGGGGACATTCCCTCCCCATCTTGTCCTGACTGTCCCTAAAGACATCACTTGCCCTGGAATCCTCTCAACTAGAGGCTGCATTTTCTCTCCTACACCTAAAGGTCTGAAAGAGAGGTAGGTGCCCCCTTTGTTTCCCATCCCTTCTTCCAAGCATTTCTCCTTCCTCCTTCAAAGGCCTTGCTCCTTTGAAGTGCAACTCATCAAGCTTTACCACCCACTGTTCTTGTCATTCCCCCTCATTCACTGATGACTTTAGCACCTGGCTCACTGTCTTCCTCTCCACCACCACTGCTGTCGTTCTTGGCAGCTTTCACATCCACATACATGGCCCCTCCCTGGCACCCTGGTCTCTCTGTTTCTTGATCCCATCAGATTCAATGATCCTTCCCTCCATCCCACCACAGCCACCAACTGCTATGGTTACACTTTGCATCTTTTCAGCCAGTTATGTTAGCCAATAACGGCCTCCCCTCCCAAAGGTCAAGCAGCTCCACTCTCTAACCACTCTCTTCCCTTAATCTAGAGCATCCACTCCAGCAATGCTGACCTCACTGAGATGCTCAATCCATGGTCCCTCCCCGTTTCTCACCACCATCTCCTGCTCACATCCTCCCCACCAACACACACACATTCTCACCCTATTCCCCATCCAGCTCAGGTTCTTTGGTCATCACCATATCCACTCCCTTGCACATGTCAATGTCCTCTGCCTCTTTTTTTCTGTATATCACACAAGCCTAGGAAGACCCGGACCTGCATAAACCCAGCTATCTACTTACTCTGAGTCTGTACTCAACCAACCAACACTACTGGGAAAATCACACCATAATCATGCCGATTGGACTTGCCTTAAATTTGCAAGCACAGATCTCTGCACTTGCAGTAATCTTCCTTCCTTGCCTAGTCAAGTCACATTCCAAGTCTCCAAGACTACTATGTCAGATCTTCCCTACTGCCCTTAAACATCTAAAACCTCCTCAGTCTCAGAAATTGCCTCCCCTAAGCCCTCACTCTCTTGCCATAGGGATATGGTGAAAATATGTTGTTTCTGTTCCAACCAAAGCAAACCATCCTCCTTGCTTCGGAATCCATCTCCTCTCAGCTTCTCAGGACCTTGTTCCTGCAGTTACTCTCTTATCTCCCATCATCTCTGCACCTCGCCCCAGCTGGGCTTACATCATCACTACCCACCAAAAATGGCTCTTGCCCAGGTTACCAATGACTCATGTTTTTCCAGAACCCCAGATAAGTTTTCTGTTCTCATTCTATTCAACCTCTCAGGGGCAGGAAATTGAAAGGCATTCTTTTCTGGGTTCTTATGATGTTCTTTCTTGTTTGGTCTCCCATCTGCCTTAATGACAGCTCCTTCTCCTTTGCCACAATCTCCTGCTGTGCCCAGCCCAGGGCACATCTGCAGCCTTCATCTCTTCCCAACTACTTTCTCCCTCTGAGTGATCTCAGTCTCATGGGTACAAACAGCATCATTATTTTGATGTTCCTAAACCTATATCACTAGTTTATACATCTGCCCTGAATTCCAGACAAGTATCTCAAACTATCTCCACATGGTTATATGCAATCACATCTAACATGGCCCAAAAGATCCACTGATCTCTATCTATCTCCATCTCCATCTCCATCTCCATCTCCATCTCCATCTCCATCTCCATCTCCATCTCCATCTCTATCTCTATCACACACACACACAGATCTGCTCTTACTCAATTCCTCATCTTTGTCAATGACACTGTCATCCATGCAACTATTGGAACCAGTGATCTTAAGTCACCCTTGGTTACTCTCTTTCCCTCTTACTCCACATTCAATTCACTAGCAAGTTCTAGCAGCATCACCTCCAAATATCTCCCAAATTTGCCTATTTCTCACCCTATTTATCATCAAAATCTTGGTCTAAGCCTCTGACATTTCTTAACTGGTCCACTGCAAGGTCCTCCTAACGGGCCTCCCTGCCTCCTTTCTTGACCCCACACAATCTACTCTTCGTACAACAGCTAGAGTGGTCTTTTATTTATTTTTTATTTTTCATGGACTTTATTTTATCAAGCAATTTTAGGTTCACCACAAAATTAAGCAGAAAGCACTGAGAGTTCCCATGTCCCCCCTCACTGTCCCCCAGTGGGAGGCCCCCAACGATCAGCATCCTACACCAGAGCAGCATGTTTGTTATAACTGATGAGCCTACGCTGACTCATTATGATCACCCGAAATCCATTGTTTACATGAGTGTTCACTCTTGGTGTTGTTCATGGATCTGAAATGTATAATGTTTAATGTATAATGACATGGATCCACCATCATATTGATAGTATCCCACAGAGTAGTGTCACTGCCCTAAAAATCCTCTGTGCTCTACCTATTCACCCTCCCTCCCCATGCCTTGATCTGTTTACTATCTCCATGGTTTTGCCTTTTCCAGAATGTCATATAGTTGGAATCATACAGCCTGTAACATTTCCAGATTGGCTCTGTTCCCTTAGTAATGTGTATTTCAGGTTCCTCTGTATCTTTTCGTGGCTTGATAGCTCATTTCTTCTTAGCACTGAATAATATTCCATTATCTGGATGTACCATAGTTTATCTACCCATCTACTAAAGGACATCTTGGTTGCTTACAGGTTCTGGCAATTATGAATAAAACTGTTATAAACATCTGTGTAAAGAATTTTGTGTAAATGTAAGTTTTCAATTCATTTGGTAAGTACCAAGGAGCATGATTGCTGCATCATATGGTAAAAGTATGTTTAGTTTTGTGGGGGGAAAAAACTGTCTTTCAAAGTAGCTGTACTGCTTTGCATTCCCATGTGCAATGAATGAGAGTCC
>VSMD01078829.1:0-44426 GCA_008750895.1 Mirza zaza
TGAGTGCTTCAGCAGTCTTCCACAATGCATAGCAAGAGCGATTGCCAAAAGGTCAGATCGAGAGCATCCCAGGCGGATTTAGACACACATGCTGGCCCCAGCCCAGCCTGCCAGCTTGACTCCCTGGCCCCACTCCATTGATCATGATGGGGAGTCTTGATTTTTATAGGTTTTTATTTGACCTTGAAAAGTTAAGTTATAGAAAGACTAGCAGGCTCATGCCAACTCTGAACTGTTTTAGTCACAAGGCAATGCCCAAAAGGGTTTTTATTCAAGCAGTTGAAGATACAGGTGAAGGAGAAAAGTGTTTTTGAAAGACTGCTGAGACTCTGAAAATCTAGTTACTTTGGAAGTATTTCCTGTGATACAATATGGCATTGGGGGTTATAGGGTTTATAAGGTAACTCCAAGCAGTTCTGACTCAATTTCTTTTTCCACTAATGAACTAGTGGTATGAACCAGAATGTTCATTTAACACAAACTATTGCTGCAAATTAAGCTTATGAGATTTTCCCAGCTAAGCTGTGAGCTCCTTGCAAGCTATGAAAATGACTTCCATCTTTATAAAATGACTTCCGTGCTTCCATTGCACATAGCATGGTGTCTGGCACATAGAAGTTGTTCAACTAAAGTTTTTCAAATTGAATAGCATGAGATGGGTTGTAATGGAAAGGAAAAGGAAAGGAATTATTATTATTCAATAATAATTGAATTATTAGGAAAATAATTCAATTTAGGAAATTACAATTAATTTTTGCTTCTCTTCTTGATTCTCTAAGTAGGGTGATAATTTCTGCAATGCCTTATCACATAAACAAAGCATAATTTTATAGGAATATCTTTTGGAAAAATGCCTTGAATCTTTTAGGTGAACTATTTTAGTAGGCAGAATGGCCCCCTAAAGATGTTCATGCTCTAATTCTTGGGACTTCTGCATAAATTACAGGGCAAAGGAATTTTTCAGATGTGATTAACATTCTAAGAAATTATACTGGATTATCTACATTGGCCAAATCTAATCATATGAGCCCTTAATCACATGGCTGAAGTCAAAGAGATTCAAAGTGTGAGACGGCCTTGACCTACCATTGCTGGAAGGAACAAAGACCAGCCTGTGGCTGACAGCCAGCAAGGAAACAGGAACCTCAGTCCTACAACCATAAGAAACTGAATTAAACTGACAGCCTGAATGAGCACAGGAATGGAAGTGTTTTCTGCCCCATAGCCTTCAGTCAGAAACACAGTCATGTTGAAAACTTGATTTTAGCCCAGTGAAACATGTGTCAGACTTCTAGCCCCCAAAATTACATGACAATAAATATTTTCAGTTGCAAATGTTCTAGTAATTTGTTACAACAGTAAGAGGAAATTAATATAATGATACAGTGGCTGTATAATTTTCACATTTCTAAATAATTTGGGACTCAAAAGTGTAATTGCCTTTAATTTAATATAATGAATGAAAAAAGTGCATTGCCATATTTTTCCTCCTGTTTTGTTTGGAAAAATACATGGCTTATTAATGCATGCATTCATTCAACATATACGTATTGAGAATCTGTATGTATTGGGTACTAAGGAATGGCCTGTGAATGATAACATCAATACAGGTTACACTGATGACTTTAGGTGGAAATTTCATCGGGAGTGATTAGATCATTTGCTACTTAACTATTTTAGCTGTGGAAAAGGAAAATGTTACCAACACTAATTATATAAGTGAATCGGGAGTGGCCTCTCTAATATAGTTTATACTTTGCTAAAATGAAGGCGAGTAAATCACAGTTTTCCAGTGTGCTGTGGCATAAGGTGCAACAGGGAATATTAGTGAGTGTTTGGGTTGGATTTGGGGAGTGAGGAGAAAGAGCTCCATGACCAGAAAATGATTTTTATAGACTCCCACCACCCCTCCTACTTATATACCAAAATCCACCCCCACAAACTCTATCTTCCTACCACTTACTGTAAATGAACTCTTCATGCTGATGCCTAAAGCTTCTGGATATCTAAAGGTGGTATCTATAATCTCACTTGTGCTTATAAGAAAATGCTCTAGCAAGTTTCCCCTCTCTGTCCTATGTTATTATTTCTTCACTTTCTTCTGGATCACCATCATAGCTATACAAGCATATGACTATTCTACCTTAAAAGAAAAAAAAAAAACGCTTGACATTACTTTGCTCCCATCTTTTCTTTGATCTTATTTGCAGCAAAACTCTTTGCAAAAGTTGCTATACTAATTCTCCAGTTATCACTCTCTTCTAATTCTCTCCTAAACACACTTCATCAGGGCCTTGACTCCACCACTTTTCTAGGTCCCCAGTGACTCTGCATTGCTAACTCCAATATGTAGTTCTCAGTCCTAATTTGACTCCACCTGTCAGGAGCATCTGACACAGTTGTCACTTGCACTTCCTTGATCCAGGTTCATCATTTGTCTGCCAGGACACCACACTGCCCTGGATTACTTCCTGTCTTATGGGCCACTCCTCAAGTCTCCTTCCCTGTTTCCTGTCCTCCTCCCCAGGCTCTTTGGTGATGGAGGCTCCAGGGTTTATTCTTTGGCCTACTTCTATTTCTCTCGACATAGTCTTGCTTGGTGATCTCTTCAAATTTCGTGCCTTTAAATATAAGTGATATGTTCATTGCTTCCACAGTTGTACTTCCAGCTCAGACCTCCCGCCTGAACTTCTGACTCATGCCACGCTGCCTTCCCAGCATCTCTATTTCTATGTCTATAAAGATCAAAAGCCCAAAACTGAATTCTTGATATTTCCCCCAAGAAACTGGCCCTACACACAGCTTCCCCATCTCAGTTGATGCCAACTCCATACTTTCATTTTCTCAGGCCAAAAGCCTGAACAATATCCTTAACACTTCTCTTTCTTTCATATCCCCACACCTAACTGTAAATTCTCTGACTCTATATCCAAAAATCTCACCACTTTTCACCATCTCCACTGCTATCCCCCTAATCAAGATCATAAATATCTTTCACATGGATTCCTACGATGAACCCCTAATAGGTTCCTTGCTTTTGTCCTTGCACTTGTACAGTCTGTTCTCAGCACAGCACCTGCAGTGATCTTTTTATAACTCAAATAGATAATTTTTTTTCTCTACTCAAAACCTTACAGTGGCTCCTCATTTCACTCAGAGAAAAAGTCAAAAACCTTAAATGGCCCACAGAAATCTTCATGAGATACTGTCCTCTTTGGTGATGGTCCTTCTTGCTCATTTCGCTTTAGCCACAATGATCCCTTTGCTCTTACCTAAACATCAGACTTGCTTTTTGCCTTAGCATTGCTTATTACCACCGCATGAAAAGCTATTCCCCCAAGTACCTACTTGTATAATTCCTTCCCCTCCTTCAAATCTTTGTTTGGATGTTGTCTTCGCCACAGGCCTCTCTTGACCACTCTGTGCACTGCTGAGGAAAGCCCATCCCCACCCCTGCACCGGTCTTCCTAATTCCCCTAACACTCCTCTAATTTTTGTCATGGCATTTATCATTTTCTATCATATTTTTAAAATCACTTATTTTTATGTTTATTATTTATTCTCCACCTCAACCCTCTAGCATGTCTGCCTTGAAGGAACAAGGTCTTTTGTTTATTTTGGCACTGATATTATATATCAGCACCTGGAACAGAGTCTGATGCATAGTAGGACCCTAATAAATATTTGCTCAATGAATGAATGAATAAAATCTATGATAAGAATTAATCAGGTTTATGTACTGATGAGTTTCTCAGGAGCTTTAATATATTGATAGTATTTCTGAGTCTCCTAATCAAATAGAGTATGTAATGTTTTCCACACTTATTTGAGCACCAAATTCAGTTGTTACATCATCCCTATTAACATCCCATAAAACTTGCATTCCACAGTTTAGAAAATGCTACATCAAATCATACTTTAGGTCCCTTCAAACTATGAAATGTATAATTTCATCAGGAAATGTTTTGCGATCTTAAATTGCTAGGCATGGCCTATTCATGGTATTTGATAATTGATTTACTCTCCTTTGAAAGAGGTAATTCACTTTCCCAGTGACACATAAGGTCATCAGGCAGAGTTTTGAAGTAGGTGAATTAATTTTAGCTCCCCTGCTATCATTTGTACACTTTCGTCCTGAGTGCAATGTACTCCCCTTCTGAAACCTGCACCATTCCCATTAGTTACAGATTTTTTTCAGACCTATTAGAGAAATTAGAGATGATGCTCTATATTCTTACCATTTCAAAATTAAAGAAAACTACGCAGTGAAGGGATTTTTCCCAGAGTCTCCTTTGGTGTCCCATGAAGCAGGCCCAGTGAATATGGTCCACTGTGTCCACAATAAATATGATAATGTATTATGTATTATTATACTCTATACTTAACCAGATATATTTTTCACTTGTTATCACATGTTATACTGAAACCCTTTTCTAATCCCTTCCTCCTTAAATATTCAAGAACCTCACCCTAATTATGTCAATAATTACATATTAGTATCTCCTGCTGCAGATTGTATTTTTCTTTGAGCAATTTATAGTACCTTAGATGTGAAAAAAAATAAATCTCAAATTTTGGCAATAATACATATCCTGATTACTTAATATGATCCTTGCCACTGTCTCATTTTAAAAGATGTATTATTTCTTCTATTTTAAAAAGAAAAACAAAAAATTTCTCTTGACCCTACTTCCCTCTTCTTTGATCCCATTTTCAGCAAATCTCCTAGACGTCTGCTTGGGTGTAGCAGACCCTGTCTTTGGACATCTCAGGAAGAGTATTTTCACCATTTACATCTCAAGGTACAGATCCTTTTTATTAATCTATTAATTTTCTAAACATTTAAGATAATTTAGCTGAATATATTCTTAGCCCCAACTCCCTCAAGAAATATTGTTGAATAATATCAAGGGGAAAGACTAAGAGGAATGAGTACTTGTGTTCCCTGTAATACTTTTATCTATTCATTTGTTTAAGAAATGCTTTAAGGCCCTATTTGCTTTTTGTGGAGTCTGGGACACAGAGATGAATAGTGTCTGCTCTTATGGATTGTACCATTTAGTGGAGAAGGACACAAAAATAAGCAAAAAGCAAGAATAGGTTGGGCAGTGCTAAGTGCTATAATAAGCATAAAACAAGATGATAGTCTTGAAAGATGTGGGAAGCTGTTTAGATTAGTCAATCAGGTAAGACTAGGGAAGTCTCTTTAATGTGAGATCCACATGGCAAAGAGGAGCAAGTCTCTTAAAGAGGTGAGGGAAGAACATTCCAGGGGAGAGAGCTAAAAATGGGACTAAACTCAGAGTCTTCAACAAAGAGAAGAAAGGAATATTTGCCTGGAGCTTGTGAATGAAGCAAAACACAGTGAGAAATGGCCCAAGTGTTGGCAGAGGCCAGACTGTGCAGGTAGAGCCTAAAGAAAAGAGTTTTGAGTTTTATTCTAAGTGGGTTGGGAAGCCATCAGAGGCTTAGGCAGGTAAATGATATGGTCTGATGTCTTCTTTAAACAAATAAAATCACTCCAGCTTTTGCATGGAGACTGGATAGTAAATTAAAAAAAGATAAGAGGAAGATTTAGCCATTGGATTCTGTCTAGTGTACCTGAAAATACACTATGAAGGTCTATTTTCTCTCTGTACCTAAGGCTTCCCTGCATATGCTTAATGAGGAGCTTAAGTCTAGGTATAAGTAATTTTAACTTGTTCTTCTTTTGCCTAAGACATTAATAAACATGTTTTAAAAATGGACTTGCTTATAATGAATATAATAATGAGTAACTATTTCTGAAAAGAGAGGAAAGAATATAATCGTCCCTTAATTTTGTGTATGAGGTTCCTCATGTACTTTAATTACCATCATTATCATCATTGGCATCATCTCACAGACTAAAAGATGCCCATGGATACACGGCACGGTGGGTCTCTAGACATACAAAATCCAACTTGATTTCATAACATTTTCATGATATCTATGATGTTCTGCATCCTGGGTGGTTCCAACAATATTGAATTAAATAAGGCACAGTCACTGTTCACACAAAGCAGAGAGTTTAGCCATGAAGACAAGACTATAAACCAATACCTGGAATAGAATACGTCTTTTGGAAAACATGATGAGGAAATAACTCTGCATGGAGTGGGGGAGGGGTGGAAAGAGTGTTCGGGGAGGATTATTGAGAAAACCAGAGTGGAGATTTGGCAGCAAACAAGGAAGAATGAAATCCTCACCAGAGGCAATCACCAAGCAAATCATGGAGACTGTGAAAGTGCAGAGTGTGTCAGGGAGTCAGAAAAGCTCGACTTTGGGGCTCAAACTCAGGACCATGCTTTGTCATGCTAAGGAAAAATAATCAAACTGTTGCAAATATAAATTCACAGGAAAATAAAGTTTCACCATGTCTAATACAGGAAATTCTTTCCTTCCTTCCCTTTAGAAAAGAGTTCATATACAGTCACTTTAAAAATTGAATTTAATTAATTCATTGGGAGAAACATTTTTAAACTACATTATCTTTTTCTTGACATGTGAGGAGTAAATTTCACAATAATTTCCCCTTATTTTTATTTTTTTTTAATTTTCTAACAGCCTTTCTGAAGACATAATTCCCCCTTTAATGTGTCCTTTTTAAAATTTATTTATCTTGGAGCCTGGTTTTAATGTTGAGTGTGACATCTTTCTTGATTTATATTTTCACTTTTTCAATAAGCTGAAAATAAATTTAGGACTTCTCTGGGTTATCCTGAGCCTTGATGTTAATTGTAACTCTCCTCTATTTGGACTTGCTTCCGTAAAAGCCATTTATAGTTGATTGCCTCAGCAATCTTTGTCACAGGAAGAATTAATTTCTTTGAAAGGTTGTGGTTTGAAAGACTCAAAATGATTGCTGCCTTGCCTATTTTAGTGTAATCATATTCACATTCATATATATATATATATATGCACACAAAATATATATATTTCATAAGTTATGGGATTTACAAAGTTGGTCAGCCACTGAAGGTTACTCTGGTATGTGAAACTATTTGAATTTTCTGATCTTGCCAAGAACATTGAGAGCATTTAGTGAAATAATGCAAATTATTGTTACCTCAGACTGAACCTAAATTAATGTTCTGCTTCAGAATTTAACAAATGCATATGTAATGTCACATGGCAGTGAGTCTGTGCAATTTAAATCACCCCTTAATCAGTTTTGCTAAAAACAGAATCCAGGGGAAAAAGCACCACATCTCTCATCTGCTTCACAGGATTCTCACTCACATGGAGCTCCCTCTAAGGGTCAAGTGAGCTCACTGCAGCTCAGAGCCTGCCCAGCTCAGGAAAGGGGAGGAACTCCCTGCCTGCACCTTTGTCATCCTCACAACATTGTGAAGTAGGTCAGTCCTATCACTCTTCCCATTTAGAAGATAAGAACAGTGAGGAGTAAACAAATGACCTGACACCCGACAGCTAGAACATACAGCAATCAAGGTTTAGACCTAGGGCTCTATGATTCTTAACTTCTATATTAATGTGCTCTTAGCCATGATATTAATATAAAGATTAATGATTTCAGTGTAGATAAACCAATAGTATAAGCATCAGCAACAAGTAAAGTATGTTTTTGTATGGTAAAATACAGCTAAGTGGAAGCAAAGGTTTCTGGGAGATATATGTAAATTAGCATCATATATTTTATGTGCCAAGTGTTATCTAGACATTTTAACATACATTATCTCTTTAGTCCTCAAAATACCCCACAGGTAACCATTATTACCCTGTTATTGAAATAGAAGTCTGAAGGTAGAGAATAAATGAACTTGTCCAAGGTCACAGAGCAAAAATTGAAAACATTGTAATTTAAACCTAAATCCCACTGATTCCAAAGCTTATGGTCTTTCCACTACAAATTGGGTGAGTTTTAGTGGCAAAACTTTGGTCAGCGTTCAGTCTTTCCACTCCTGTCTTCATGTTGTTCACCATATTAAGCCACTTTAGAGCAACATGAAGTTCATTTGTATAATATGAAAAATCCAGGGATATTTGCTTGTAAGAATCCATTTATAATAGGCAGAATAATGACCTCTCCCCCAAAGATAACTATGTCCTAATACCTGGAACCTATAAATATATTAATAGGCAAAATGGACTTTGTAGATGTTTATTATGTTAAGGATCTCAAGATGGGGAGATTATGCTGGATCATCCAAATAAATTCAATATAATCACAAAGGCATACTACAACTCAAATTTGATTATAACCCTAAATGTGAAATCTAAAACTATAAAATATCTAGAACAACACATAGGAAAAAACATTTTTTTTGCCTTGAGTTAGAGAAAGATTTCTTAGATTCAACACCAAAACCATGATCCATCAAACAACAAATTGTTATCCACTATACATCAAAGAATCTCAGAATAATGATGCTGAGTGAAAGATGTCAGGAAATAAAGGAGTGCATACTATATGCTTCCATTTGTATAAAATTCTAAGGAATGTAAACTAATGTAAGGTAACAGAAAGCAGATCAATGGTTGCTTGGGGATCAGGGGAGGGGCCAAGGAGGGACAGTAAGGAAGTATTACAAAGGGACCTGCATATCCTCTTTACATACTGGGATATGGTGGTGAACAAGATAGATTTACTTTCATGGAAAGTTTTTGTTTTCGTGGAATTTGTATTCTGTGTGGAGGAAATCATAGACAAATAATGTAATTTCAAAAGTGATCATTGCTATGATGAGAATAAAACAGTCTTATGTCATAGAATGACTGGAGTGGGGATAGCTAGTTGAGACTGGGGAGGGGAAAATAGGACAGACCTCTCTATGACGTTCAACCCAAACCCTGAATGAGAAGGTTGTAATGCAGAGTGTTCCAGATGGATGGAACAGCAAAGGCAAGATCCCTAAGCATGAAAAGTGCTTAGAGAATGCATGGACAGAGTGAGATGAGCAGAATTGCTAGAGAAAAGAAAGGGAGGAAGAGAAAAAGTGGAGCTGTTGTAATTATTGACTTTTAGTATAATTCTATGTGTTACCCAGCTGGAATCTGGTAAGATTCTAGTGAGACAGACTAGCTTTCTTGATAGGGTGAGATGGGATTTGGGGAGTATGCTAGTCTTATTAGCAGCACAAAGGCAGTAAATTTCTTGTACACAGAGACTGGGGACCCTGTCTGGCTAATTCACCACCATCTCTCTAGCACTTCACGCATAGTAAACATTCAGTTAATGTTGATTAAATTAGTGGATTTGGTAAATCAGCTCTAAAATTGGCATTTTAATTTTATATCTTAATTCGGGGGTGATATTCTTCATTTAACTTATTCAAGAAACTTACGTTGGGTTTCTTCTTTACAACAGATACTGTACTGAGCATTAAAGATACAAAGACAAGAGTCTGTCCTACTTTCAGAGAGTTTATAGTCTACCTAATTTATTAGAGTTTACATCATAATTGTAGCTTTCAGACATGTCTACAATGATTACAGTTACCATAAGACCAATTATTCATGAAGTATAAAAAGTAATAGTGATATTAGAAATGCATTCTACTGAATTACAAAAGGGGGGGTCTCATAATAGGTATAATACCCATATCTTTTCTAATTCAGTATTGAATTTGGACCATTATTTAATCATTTCCCACAGTGCTGCCCCATCAGCAGTTCCCATTGCCATGCTCACAGAACAAAATTCTCTTCCAACTGTAGTCAGGCTGACAGATGTCTAAAAAGCTAGGATTGTTTTGTTTTTGTTAATCAAAGTTAATGCAGAATTTAATTATTTTATTTTAAAATGTATTTGGATAGCTGTAAATACCTTCTACAAAATTCAAGTAACAGCTGGATTGACTACCTTTGTAGAGTGATTTTAAAATTCACTTTAATGAATTTTAAAGTGAATTTAAAATTCAAAATTCACTTTAATTCTTGTCTATTTATGGAAGGTGGAGAATTAAGAACAAAATTGTATTCATTGAAAATTAGCTAAGGTTCTAAAACAGTTGTTTACATGAACAACATCTCAAGATGATGAAATAATTAACATGGGAATAAATAAAAATAATAAATAATTATTTGATAATTATAGAATAAATGAATTTTCAACTATTAATAGTATACATTTGTGCACATAATGTTTTTCTTTTTTAAATATGCTTTAAATATCCTACTCAATGAAAGATTGTACTACCCTCTAATAAAATGAAATAGCTTTGACACACATAAGGTAAAGTGGTATAACCTGTTTAGGGGAAAATTTTGAAATACGGATCGAAAGTCATAATAATGTATATGCTATTTGATCTAGAAATTCTGCTTTTAAAGATATATCCTAAATGCTTCTCAAATTTATCTGCCAAAGAAACTTTGATGATGCAAATAAATCTGATTTCTCCTATCTGTAACCCCCTAGTAGCCTCCCCACTCTCAAAGTACCCTCCCAGTGGCTTAAAATTTCTTGAAAATTCCAGTTTCATATTTAAAATGTATGCATATTTTACATTCTATTTCATTACAGAACGGTATATTAAACACAAAAACAATAAGTCTATTCTGTGACTTCTTGTGAAAAAAATGAAACCTGGAAAAATGTAGCTTCCATTTGATTAGAATCAGAATAAGATAGAAATTAGGCAAGTGAGCAAAGATGTGCCAACGATAGCAATGGCAGTGGCTCTTTAAAATTGAGATAAATCCAAACGATGCAAATCTGCTAAAATTGAAGATTGCTCTGATAAAGTATCATATTGTGGAAAACTATACTGTTATTTAAAATTTTTGTGAAGATATATATTAACAAAAATAACTTTTTAAAATATTAATTAACAAAAATAGATGATCGTGTTATAGTATCTAAATAAAAAATAAATAAGACTATATAAAGAGCTGGTCCCATTTTTGTAAATATTTGTGTGTTTGTATATCTCCCCAATTTAAAATATATGTATTTATTCCCAACAGGATATGTCAACAGAACCTATATCAAGAGAATCAGAGTAAAAGTATTTTAAAGTAATGTATTTTAATATATTTAAGGCAAGCAAACTAGGAACTGTTAATCTATAACTGAATGTATTTTCAAAATATGCATGTAATTTTTATTAGGACATTTTGCATATATGGCTATAAGGATATAAATATCTGTTCAAAATGTTATTAGTAGCTATCTTTGTAGTATGACATATGGGTACATTTTCTTTTTTTTGCTTCTTTCTAATTCTTTCTAAAATGAGTAAATATAAATTTCGTGAATATAAATTGTACCTGCAAATAAGAATGGAAAAGATACAATTTTTATATCGATGCCATATTTCAAACTTCATACATATTAAATGTTGATTGTCTCGATGTTGTTTTAAAACATCCATGCGAATGAAGAACATCGAGTGAATTATACATATCCTAACATTTCAGCTTCCAAATCTTTACACAGAGCTACCCGACAAAGTTTAGGACTTAGGTCCCAGCCACGTTTCTCTCTCTCTGTTAATGTCATAAAAAAATCTTAGTGTATCATAGCTGTTTTGTTTCTAGGAGATGTTATCACTAATTTGCTCTTTGAAAATAAACACCAGCGGAGTCTACCCTCTTCCCAAGTAATACTAGTCCCTGGCTGGCTGTCTTGCTGTTGTGAGCAGTGGTTTTCAGGCATTTTTAATCATGTACCACTGTAGGTAATAAAATTTTAGCATATTCCAATGTATGTACATTTATTTATTTATAGTATATCCACATACTGCATAAAACATACTGTGTTAATACAGTATTTCTTACTGTGCCTCTCTTTCATCTATTCACAGTATAGCTGCCAGAGATATCCTTTCAAAGTCAAATCATGTCACTTGATACCTCCAATGGGTCCCCATCTCACTTAGAACAAAACTCAAAGTCCTTAAAATGGCCTCAAGGGCCTTGTACTTTTTAATAATCTGGTCACCTCCTATTGGTCTACCACCCCCACTCTGTTCAAGGCACACTGGCCTCCTTGCTACCCCATGGGCATACTTTGAAGGCATATTTCTGACTCAGGGCCCCACTCCCTCTACCTGGAGTCCTTTTCCTCATCCCTTCTAGTCCCTGTTCCAATGGCATCTTCCCAGGAAAGCCACCCTGACTGATGTATTTATTTACAATGCAACTCACTCTGCCCATCCACAGCATTCCTTATCTGTCCCCTCCATTTACTTCTCTCTAGAACACTTATTACCTCTCTTATACTATGTAAATAACTTACTTTTCAGATTATCTGATTCTCCCACTAAGATATCAGCTCCATATGGGCCGAGATTTTTGTCTTTTTGGTCCCTGCTGTATCCCCAGGGCTAAAAACAAGAACTTCCATCTGGTAGATGTTTAATAACTATGTTCTGAATAAATATATGAAGATTTAGGGACTCTTTAATAGTTGAGTATTTCATATGTTTTAAAATCACTTAAAAAACAAAACAAAAAAAATAAAATCACTTATTTAAATGATTACATGTATTTTATTGGATCTACTGAGGGGATATAATACTTTAGTCGCTTTTCTTATGTTAAATGAGCTTTGATTTTTATTTTTTGAGTTAGCTCTTTTATTATTTTATTTTATGCTTGGTGCAATTCAATGCTATTGTAGTTATTTAGGATATTTATACACAGAAATGATGTCAATATGGAAATTCTTTTCGTATGCTCATTTTGTCAGATTTTTTTCAAGACCATGCTGCTTTCATATGACTCAGGGTCAGTGGAAGTTCTTCTGGCAACAGATGGCCAGTTTTAGTTGACATGGTTGTTATGAGTTTTAATCTTATATTTTACATATGTACACACACACATATGTGTACCAAGATATACATACATGCATGCTTATATGGTGTGATAGCATGGCAGGGTGTGCCAGAAGGAAATCAGTTTGAACCATAATTCTGTTTATGTGATAATGCTTAGCATGGAGTGCCAAAAGTGGAGTAGGGTGAGCAGGGCCTTCTTCCAGGGAGTACCTGGTGTGGGGATTCAGAGCTGGATCAGGATGAGGAGGGTGTCCACAAAGAAAGAAGCCTGCCATGTGTGCCACTGCCCGAGCTGCATGGGCAGGGTGCTGCTGGGTGGGAGCAGCAGCCGGAACCAGAGGTAGAGCCTGAGCAGGGTAAGGAGAGCCTGTGTGTGGACAAATGGCTTGGCATGGGCAGTCGAAATTGAAGCAGACTGAGGAAGAGTAACTTCAAGCAGGGGAAGGTGGGGCTTGTGCAGGAGAAGGGATGGCAGTGGAGACGGGAGGTTAGTTGCATACCCAGATTTATTTAAAAAGTAAGTAAAGGATATTTTAAACTAGTTTTTTCACTGTAGGAAAGGGAAGGTACAAATATGGAAAAAAAGAAAACTAGGGTGCATATATGTGTGTATCTGCATGTATTTCTTTCTCTATATATATTAAAAATCTCAACTTCACATTGATACCTCCAGTTCCAATCCAACACCATGGAGTTCATTTTAGGGTATGTGTGTGTATATGTATAATGTATATACATACAAATAGACATATATACATGAGTGCACTGCTAGCTCTGTCCACTATTAGGGCTAAAACAGTGACACTTCAGTACAATATTGAGCACTCCCGGTGCCTTTATCTTATTTTCCAAATATACTATTCTCCACTAAAGATTCAGTATCCTTGAACAAATGGCTGATTTCAGCACTGGTTATGGGAAAGTATAGGAGAGACCATTTGCTCCAGAAAGCAAGCAAGTGTCCATAGCATGAAGGTGGCTCCCAAGTTAGCTTAAAGGGGCTCCCATAGCCAAATTGGTGGTGAGGGGGGGACAATTTCAACATCTAAATAAATATATTAACAAGTTATAATTCATTGACTAAAACATGAAAATTAAAAATGAGTCAATAGCAATATAAATTGGTACATTAATCTATTGATATTTTGAAAAAGAATGAGATATTTACATAGTTTCAAAGTGTCACTCAAAATGGTTTCAGAAAAAATAAAAAGCTTTTTTTCCTTTACTTACAACTTTTCTGTAAGTTTGCTCTTGTTTCAGAATTTTAAAAAAGTATTGAAAAAAGAAAATGCAATTTAGATCATGTCATTCTTTTGCTTAGAAATCCCTTAATTTCTCTCACTGCCCTCAGATACAGTTGTTTTATAGCCAGGGTATTAACACTCCAGCCTTTCTTTTCAGTTCTTGGAATGTACCATGTTCTTTTCTGTCTCAGAGTCTAAGCACCTGCCATTCCCTTTGCCTGAGACACTTTTCCTCTGCTCGTTGCAAAGCTTCAAAGTTTGAACTTAAATGCACTTTTCCAGCCTAGTGAGTTTCCCCTGTTTCCTGCTCACGTGGGCCCCACATTCATCCTTAGCAGGACTTCCCATGGTTATAATTAATTGTTCCACATATGACTACTCCGCTAATGAACTACATGAGTGTCAGGACCTTCCCTGTCTTATTTATAGCCTCTCCCAGATTTCATGACGTGCCTAGCACATGGCTATATATTAAATAAATTAAACTTCAGGACATTCTTTTGAAAGAGGTGTTGTTCCACATTTTTAGCTATGAGAGTACTGAAGCCCAGAAAGTTTAAGTAAAATGTGCAAAGTCATATAGTTAGTACATTAAAAACCACAATGAAAACGCAGGTCTTTCTGACTGCAAACCCCATGCTGTTAACTACATCACACAGGTGAGCCAAGGTTGGTAGGTCCAGTGCTTAGGTTTATAGGGTTCCCAGGAGGCAAGGGGATCCAGAGTCACAGGCCCAGGTCCAGAACCAAATGCTGACATCTCTCAGCCCTCCTGGTTTCCTTCTCTTACCTTTTTCTGTTTCACAGAATTCACTGGACCAGGCTGCAGCCCCAAAGATGAACAATTGTGGGTTGGGTGCTTTTTACTGGTGATTCCACTTTCCTCCATTACATATAACTTAAAAGAGTGGATGTATATACAGCCCCCATTCCAGGGATGGTCACAAAACAGACACTGAATAAGTGGCTGGATATTTTATTCCCTTTGTCGATTTATTTATATTATAAATAAAAGGGGTAGTGACCATTGGTAGCTTTGGAGTTGTTTTTTTTTTTTCTGGAAATAATCATGCTTGCTTTGTATGTACTATTACATCCTCCTTAGTTGCCTATGACAGTGTTACGCACATAATAGCTCATGCCCCTAACGTGTTGCCTTTCACGGTGTTAGATGTTCAACCATACTGCAAGATGATCTGCTGCAGCATGGTAAGGGAGATGGGGAACATACGAGCACAGTGAGGAGGAAGGAGAAACCAGATAACTAGTCCCAGATGATGGGTTTAAGAGAAGAGCAGCCAGTCACAAAGCTGGCTAAGATCCTATGGTGGAGCGTCTGGGAACTCCAGACTGCTGGGATGATTTCAGTGCTTTTAAAATTCAGTAAGTAGATCCGAAATGGGGGTGATCACTGCCAAGCTTCCACTCCATCTCCTTAACTTGTCTTTACCTCAGTAATTGTTCTGACTTCTCTCCTTTCTTTTTTGTTTCTATTTCTGAATCTGTGGTAAGAGAGTTTAGTTTTCAAATCTATAGTTTACAATTCAGGCTGGAAAACACTAATTTGAACAATAGGAAAACCATGTGTGGCTTCTCCCTGAAGCGTTGGCACTGGATTGGTAATATTTTCTGGTCCAGCTCCTGGTTTTCAATATTTGATACCACCACTGGTTTTCAAACCTGAGTGTACATCAGAATCACCTGGAAGACTTGTTAAAATACAGATTTCTGATCCCCATTTCCTCGAGTTTTTGACTGAGTAATCTGGAGTAGGGCCTCAGAATTTGCAATTTGCATTTCCAAAAAGTTCCCAGGTGATACTGATTCTAACAGTCCAGGAAACACACTTTGAGAATTAGTCTCAAATTACCAACCTTCTCTCCCACTCCAGATATATATATACATATATATATAAATATGTGATTTTCCCATCCTCCAACATACCCTTATCCATACTCTAGTCTTGGGCCATGCTAGAACACTGGACAAATTTCCTGCTACCTTCTGAAATCCATCACCTCTGGATGGTTGCCACGTCTGCCTGGGCTGGTACCAGCCAGCGATTGAGCGCAGCAGGGGCACTGAGGCAGGTCCACGCCTGAGAGACTTTGACTCCAGGACTCCCCAGAAGTCTTGCCAAACTCTCCCTAGACTACAGGGTGGCCTGGTACAATTCCACCAACCTTCCTTCCTTCTCTCCTTCACAGGGTCACATATAAACCACAATCTGAGGGCTCTTCTAACCTCTCATGTCTCTTTTACCACAAATTTTTCTTGCTCTCAAACAAAAATTAGTGGGAAAGAAAAAAAGGGATCATGGAAGGTTGTATCAGTAAAGAAGGGACTGAAGAGGCACTTGTGCTGACTAAGTAGGGCCATGATGAGTAGAAGACAGGGAGAGTGCTTTGGAGGAGCCATTAGCAGTCTGCTTAGAACTGAGATTAAAGTCCTCTCTTTTGGCCCTTTAGAGAGTAGCTTTTTAATTACAGACAGTGGGGGTCTTTAGAACAAGGGGGACCAGTAATGGAACCTCCAACCAGCCACTTCATAACTTGAAAGCTTTGGATAAATCACTTAACCTCTCCACCTTAATTTATCATTTGTAAAATGGGGGTGAAAAGGGCTGTGGTGAACTGGAAGTCACTAGCTTAATGTCCAGCGTAGAGTAGGTGTCAAATAAATGTTGATTCTCCCTTGCTCTTGAGTAGCTGAAATTTTGAACAGTAGAAAAACAACAACTAAAGGGAAGAAATGGAGTTAAGAACACCAGGGATCATATGCAGTTCCATATGGCAGATAGTGGCAGCAGACTTGCAGCAGCGTGGCAAGGCTTGGCCTGGTTTCAGACAATGTACTAAAATTCTGGCACAGGTCACCAGTTATACCACCCCCTCCTCTCCTCACACGTTAACATAAGAATCTGGAGGTCTAATCATAGTCTTAACAACCCTCCTCTGGCGATCCACAAAGGACGTGGCTTCAGCAGGATTGCTATGTCACCGTTCTAGATAGAAAGGTAAAGCAGACAGTGCTAAGCAAAGAAGCATTGCCGAAGAAATAGTGACGGCCACACTACATACATCCTATACTAAAATATAATTATAGCTAACATTTATTAAGTTTTTACTGCATGCCAGGCACGGCGCTTGGCACCTTTATAATGCAATCTCATTAACTCTTCTCAATAACTCTAGGCAGAAATACTGTTATCCCAATTTTACAGACGAAAACCTGAAACCCAGAGTGTTTATGTAATTTGCCTAAAGTCACACTCTTGGCAAGTTGTAAATCTGAGGTACGGCCCTGATGGTGCAACTAAACTCATAGTTATAACATTATATTGTTAAGAAAAATCAAATACAAAAGCAGTTTTATTTTTAACAGCATTATTAAGGTATAATTAATATAGAAAGAACTACATAGATTTAATATGTTCTATTTGAAGAGTTTGAACATATGTAAACATCCATGATACTGTCACCACATCAAGGTAATAGACATATCTAACATCTCCCCAAGTATCCTTGTTTCCCTTTGTTTTTGTGTTTTTGAGGGCACTTTTGTTTAGTTTTGTTTGTTTCGTTTTGGCAGTAAGAACACTTAATATGAAATCTACACGCTTAACAAATTTGTAAGTGTGTAATACTGTATTGTTAACTATAAGGCATTATGCTTTACAGCAGATTTCTAGAATTTATTCATCTAACATAACTGGAACTTTATACTCATTGAACAACAGCTCCCAATTCCTCTGCCCCCTAGCCCCTGGCAACCACTACTGTATTCTGTGCTTCTAAGAGTTTGACTACATTAGATACCTCATGTAAGTGGAATCAATCAGCCTTTGTCCTTCTGTGACTGGCTTATCTCACTTAGCATAATGTCTTTCAGCTTTATCCATGTTGTCACAAATAGCAGGATTTCCTTCTTTTCTAAGGCCAAATAATATTTCATTGTATGGATATACTACATTTTCTTTATCCATATAGCTGTTGTTGGACACTTGGGCTGTTTCCATAACTTGGCTATTGTAAATAATGCTGCAATGAATATGGGAGTGCGGACATCTCTTCGAGATCCTGATTTCAATTCTTTTGGGTCTATATCCAAAAATGAGATTTCTGGAGCATATATAGTAGTTCTATTTTTAAATTTTTGAGGAGCCTCCACACTATTCTTTTTTTTTGGGGGTGGGGGCAGAGTCTCGCTTTGTTGCCCAGGCTAGAGCGAGTGCTGTGGCGTCAGCCTAGCTCAAACTCCTGGGCTCAAGCAATCCTGCTGCCTCAGCTTCCGGAGTAGCTGGGACTACAGGCATGCGCCACCATGCCCAGCTAATTTTTTCTATATATATATATATTAGTTGGCCAATTAATTTCTTTCTATTTATAGTAGAGACGGGGTCTCACTCTTACTCAGGCTGGTTTCGAACTCCTGACCTCAAGCAATCCGCCCGCCTCAGCCTCCCAGAGTTCCACACTATTCTTTATAGCTGCTGTACCATTTTACACTCCCACCAACAGTGTACACAGATTCCAAGTTCTCCACATCTTCCCTAACACTTGCTATCTTTTTTTTTTTATAATAACTATCCTAACAAGAATGAGGCTATATCTCATTATAGTTTTGATTTTCATTTTCCTGATAATTAATGATGTTGATCATCTTTTAATATATCTATTGGCCATTTGTATGTCTTTTGGGGAGAAAAGTCTGTTAAAGTCCTTTGCCTATTTTTTATTTAATATTTATGTTATTTTGGTTGTTCTTTTTTTTCCTGCCATTGAGTTGTACAAGTTTCTTATATATTTTGGAAGTTAACCTCTTATTAGATACATGGCTTGCCAATATTTTCTCCCATTCCATAGGTTGCCTTTTCATTCTGTTAATTCTTACCTTTGCTGTGCAGAATCTTTTTACTTTGATGGAATCCCACTTGTCTATTTTTACTTTCATTGCTGGTACTTTTGGTGCCATATCCAAAAAAAATCATTTCCAAGACCAATGACAAGAAGCTTTTCCCCTACATTTTCTTCTAGGATTTTTACAGTTTCTGTTCTGACATTTAAGTCTTCAATCAATTTTGAATTTATTTTTGTTTATGATGTGAAGTAGGGGTCCATTTTCATTCTTTTGTATGTGAATATCTAGTTCTCCCAATTTGTTGAAGAGACTATCCTTTTCCCATTGTGTATTCTTGGCATTCTTGAAAAGATCAGTTAACCATATATATGTGGGTTCATTTTAAAATGTAGAAATTACAGATGCAGCCACAGGCTTTAAAAACCACATTATGGCTGACTAAAGACACAAGAGATTGTCCATGTAAACTTTAAACCCAGTGCTAATATTTTAGTGTGTTTGTTTTTTTAAAATGTGATTTCCACCATGATTTGGTCAACCCATGTAATATGGAAGATTTCTTTGGAAAGGGTTGGGATTGGATATTAATTAAAGA
Organism: Mirza zaza; assembly: GCA_008750895.1. Lineage (NCBI taxonomy): Eukaryota > Metazoa > Chordata > Mammalia > Primates > Cheirogaleidae > Mirza > Mirza zaza. The sequence continues at coordinate 19,464 of VSMD01078829.1, forward strand.
GTATGAGGTACATGAGAAAGCAATACTGCAAGGCTACAAGAAGAATGGCTGTCCAAAGCTTCTAGATCATGGTCATTCTCTATCCATCTATTGCCCCATGTGCATTTTATATATAACACTTCTATCCTAATGTGTTGGATGTCACTAAGAATTCCAGGTATTCTTTCATATGCATGTACATGCACACACACACACACACCTGGTAACTCTAGAAGTTAATGCCAAGCATAGAAGTTGACTTGTCTGCCAGATTATTGGTGAGCATATGGACTTGGAAAAAATACTGATAATCCTATTTCAAGCTACTTATGAATAATGTAATATAATAAATATCAGCTTTAAATAGAAGCCATAATTATCAAGAGATCTTTTAAAGTGATTTTCAAAAAAAAAATAATAGGTCCAAAATAACCTTAAGTGTCAATGATTCTCATCATCATCAATGTTCAATTCAATTCAATAAATATTTATTGCATAGCAACATCATTAAACCAAACCTCAAAGACTTTAAATAGGTAGATATTCATGTGGATATGCAGAGAAAAATATTCCAAGTAAATGCACAATAAGTGCAAAGACCGTATGTGGGAGCATACCTAATGTGTTTGAGTGTGTGGGGGTAGGTGTAATATCAGAGTACATCGTCTGGGGATGAAAACCTAATTGCTTTACTATAGTAATTTGAATTTTTATAAATTAAACAGAACCATACAATTTAAAACCTAGCTGTTGGAAATACTTTTAGAACAGATACATATTCAGCTAATTCTTGTAGAAGAAATAGAAAATATTTGGAAAGTGATGGAATACAAAAGGAAGAAGAGAGTCCTGGCTCAGCTGGTGCCTCTGGTGTGCTTAGTAGATCAGTGATGGCTCTCAGCGTCTGCTGCCATCAGCTGCCAGCTTAGTCCTCTGCCCACAGCCACCTGTGAATTAGGCAACAAGATTCAGAATCCTCTGAAAAGGCTGTGGCTTTGCTATTTGAAATTTTGGTCACAGCAAGAGAAGCCTTCCAAGAAATCCATGTCGCTGTGCTCCACAGATACGTGACCATCCTTAGGCCATTCTGAATACCATTTACAGCAGGTGTCTAATTAGCAACTGTAAGTTCATCTCTGGTAAGAGTGTCTGTGATCACTGATATAACACTCTCCCTGAGCACCCTCTTCCAAACATGGAGCATTAGCTTCTGTATAATGAAACTCATGTATGGTATGTATTACATTTATTTTCATGACATCCCTGCAGCAACCTCGTGAGGTACATAAAACATATATGAGTTCCATTTTACTATTAAGGTTTCTGCCCAGGGCCTCTGCATATACTTGGGCAGGTTATTCACTACAGAAGGAGACCTGACTAAGAAGCAGGAGAGGGCTGATATTCATCCCATATTCCATTCATCAAGCACAGCGCCTATGGGACCACACCCACCCAGAGGGGGAGCCTTTTTCTAATTGTATATAAGAACCATATGGGCTAGAAGCAGCTGTATATTTGGGTCTTGGGATTAAATGACTTGCCCAAGATCCATCCAGAAATTAACTCCTCTCTTTCTCTCCTAATCAAATTTATCTTAATTAAATTTGTATTTCACTACAATACACTCACTAAAACAGATTTCAAGGCATTGTTAACACAAATAAATAGCCTTCATTGTCAGGACACCTTGCAAGCATTGAGTTGACTTCCATCCCACTTTTAGTTTGTTTTCCAATTTCCTTTTGACTTTTTCTTTACTATACACCCTACTGAGTCTGCTAATCACAAGTTGACACAGATCCTCAGTAAAGCAAATGGCTTTACAAACCATGGGACTAATTTAAGCCATATAAATATGTGAATATCAATTACAGAAGCAGATGAAAAGAAAATGAGATACTATCACAATTTTATTAAAATTGATGTTTCTAAATGATTTATTTGACATAGAAAATTTGATTTCATACATTATATCAGATGTTTACATCCTTGAATTTCAGAGATCACTGAGTAGATATTTTCACTTTGAGATACACAAATCTCTGAGGCCTCTCAAGGGGTGAAGAGTGGAATAGGAATGTTATACAATTTTGCTTAAAGTTTGACATTTGCACTCCCCTTTATTTTACATGTAATCCTCAGAAATCTGGAAGGTAAGATGCCACCTCCTCCAGGCAGCCCCCTCCCTCCTTCAGTCTGAGTTAAATGCCTCCTTCCATGCTCTGAGAGTTCCTCTGGGAGGGTCCTCATTATTACTGCTTCCTCTGATCATGTTTGCTTTTCTATCACCCCTAATAAATGATATTTCCTGGAGAACAGAGACTATGTCTTTTTTGTATTCACAACATATGACACATAGTAGATTAAGAAACGTTTGCTGAATTATTGAGTGGAAGAGAAGATAATGTTAGGCTTGTTCCTAAAGACCTAAATTAATAAATAGGGTGTACTTTCATGCTTCCCTCCCCCAAAATCTGTAGAAGATATCAGTGAGTCAGATATACAAAAATTTAGAAGACACACAGGTACACAAAGACATTCCTAGAGACACCTCTTAACCTCCTTTGAGTCCTCAGGGTGAGCCTGTCCATCACCATGCTCTGGAACAGGAAATGGGGAAGAGAGGAAAGCATGGGCTAAATATGAGGAAAATGAGGGGGAAATGTGTACACAAATACATGCATAGGAGCAATAAAAACATCTATAACCATGTCACCAATCTAGCAAACTTGAAAGGAAGTACCATGAACTGAAAGCATAGGTTTCAGTCCCCTCTCGCATTCCTTGTTATTCCTCTCTTATCTTCCAAAATATATACAGGCAAGTTGACCTTTCCAAGCATCAAACTCCCCATTGATAAAACAATGAGATTTAACTAAAGTTTTTTTTAACCCTAACTTTCCATGAGCTGTAAGAATTTTCACTGCTACAAGTCAATATCTCACACTTCTACCAACATTCCAGAAGGGGGCAGCATTTATTCACAGTAGGGAAACCCAGAAAATTTTGTTTACATTTGCTAGCCTTCAAAGCAGTGAAGACTGGAAAGACAACGGAAACGGGTATTTGAGCTCATTCTTGAATTTGGTGAGCATATATAAGGGTGTCAAAAGTGGAAAAGTGGGCAGAAATCCTGTTATCCTCTGTGCTGTGTGGGCATTTAGTGAGGAACCAGGCAAACAGCTCTATGAGAAAGTCAGGCCCTCTTGTTCACTCACCATTGAATTCCTGATGCTGAGTACAGTTACTGGCATATCGCAGGTGCTCAGTGAATGAATGGTCCATGAAGAAGAGGGACGGAATGGATTCCCAGGGCTAGCTCCATGCATAAGTGCGAACTAGGTAAGTCTATCTGTGCAGCTTCTCTCCTTGCACCTCCTTCCACAGCCCATTCCTCCTCCCATGACCCTACACAGTTCCTGCATCTGCCACTCTCCTTACCCCAAAACCCACCTGTTGTATACCAGGTTTTGCCCTGCCTCCTCTGCCCTGACAAAATACACACTAATTAACCTTACCCCTCAAGATATAATAGTTCCTAAGGGTGATTGTATTGGGAAGCAGGGTTAGAGCTAGGATTGATCTACATTTTAATATATTCTGGGAAATGGGCTTTATAATGCAAAAATGCGAGTGGGCATATAAGGTAGTGAAGGTGATAATTTGTGGCAAGAGGATGTGCTTAGCTCCCCTTCAATCCCACCTCTTATGTGAGCTACCCCAAGAGTAGCCTTGATTGCTTTGTTCTCAAACTGAGAAAATGGGAAGGCAAAGGCAATTTAGAGGTCACTTATTCCACCTGCTTCATTTTGTATATGAGGAGTGAAGCCTAGAAGGACTGCTACTTTCCCAGGGTTACACTGATGACTAGTTGCAGAGCAGAGTCTAGATCCAATTATCCATGATCCCTGTCCAGCGTACTCTCTAAAGGGGTGATACTCTTTTTTTTTAAACACTTTCATCCACTCACTGTTTATTATAGTTTTTTTTTAAAACAGACTTCATTTTTTAGGAAAGTTGTAGGTTCATAGAATAGTTAAACTTACCAATTAGTTCTTTCATGGATCGTGTCTTTCGTATTTTATCTTTTGTCATCCCCAAACCCAAGGCCATTTATACTTTCTCTTATACTATCTTCTAAGTCATTTTTTTTTTTGCATTTTATCTCTGAATACATCAATTCTTTTTATTTCAGCATAATATGGGCGTACAAATGTTAAGGTTACATACATTGCTCTTGCCTTCCCTCCCCCCTTGAGTCAGAGCTTCAAGTTTGTCCATCCCCTGACAATGCATATCGCACTTATAACATATATATATACCCATCCCCTCCTACCTTCTCCCACCTGCCTGACACCTGATAAATGTTTTTTTTTTTAACACTTTGGTTAGATTTTATAACTTTGCCTTTACCTAGCAAGGGTTAGAGTTATGCCCTTCCCCTCCACACTGTTCACCACATCCCTCAGTGTGGGTCTATCCCCCCACCCCCCGAATCTCTGGTGAACACCACCACCCATTGAGTACCATGTTGATAATTGGTCAGTACCAATTTGACGGTGTCTTCTAAGGGTTTTATACTTTTATGTTCTACAGCCATTTTGAGTTAATTTTTGTGATGGGTATAAAGTCTGTGTCCAGATTCATTTTTTGCATGTGGATGTCCAGCTGTCTGGCACCATTTGTTGAAAAGATTAACTTTGTTCCAGTTTTTAGCCTTTGCTACTTTTCAGAGATCAGTTTACTAAGTTTGTGTTGGCCTATTTTGGGGCTCTTTATTGACCTATTTGTCTATTTTGTCAATACGATGCTATCTTGATTACTATAGCTTTATAGTAAATCTTGATGTAGGATAGTGTCAATTGATTGATTTTATTTTTCTCACTCAATATTTGATTATTTATTTTGGGTCTTTTGCCTCTCCATATGAATGTTAGAATTGATTTGTCAATATCCACAAAATAACTTTTTGGGATTATGATTGGGGCTGCATTGAGTCTATAGATCAAGTTGGGAAGAACAGACATATCTTGACGGTACTGACTTTTTCTATTCATGAACATGTAATATCTCTCCATTTATCTGACTAGTTGTGCTTTGATTTCTTTAATCAGACTTTGCAGTTTCCCTCATATAGATTTTATACATATTTTGTTACATTTATATCTAAGTATTTTACTTTGGGAGGTGCTGATGTAAATGATATTGTGTTTTTAATTTCAAATTCCAATTGTTCATTGCTGCATATAGGAAAACAATTGACTTTTATATGTTAATATTGTATCCTATATACTTTCTGCAATTACTTATTAGTTCCAGAAGTTTTTTTGCTGATTCTTTTAAATTTTCTAGGTGGGCAATCATGCTACCTGTGAATAAAGACAATTTGCAATTTATATACCTTTTATGTCCTCTTCTTGCCTTATTGCATTAGCTAGGACTTCCAGTATGATGTTGAAAAGGAGTGATGCAGAAGGAATGCCTTGGTCCTGATCTTAGCAGGAAATCTTCTAGCTTCTTATCATTGAGTATGATGTTAGTTGTAGATTTTTTGTAGATGTTTTTTATCTAGTGAGGAAATTCTCCTTTATTTCTAGTTTGCTGAGTGAGAGTTTTTAATCACAAATGAGTGTTGGATTTTGTCAATTCTGTGTCTATTATGATCATATGTTGTTTTCTTCTATAGGATGTTGATGTGATGGACTACATTAACCAATTTTCAAATGTTAACTCAGCTTTATATACCTGGAATAAATCCCACTTGGCGGAGGCATATAATTCTTTTTATACATTGTGGGTTTGATTTGCCAATTTGTTTCTAGAGAGATTATTAGGCTCTCCAATGTATCTGCTCCCTCTTTCTCCAAAACTAGAATAATAACCCTAGTCTCTGATACTTCTCAAAAAGGTCTGTGCTGCTAATCTGCAGCAATGGTGGAAGCACATTAGCTCAAGAGTCCCAGCTACATAAACCTGGGCCAGTCATTTACCCTCCTAAGCACAGTCATTCACTTATCATGTAAATGCTAAGGACATAAAAACTAGCATCTAAAAGCATCTTCTCAAAATTTCAACTGCATTACTAATTCATTACATTTTAGTTGAGATGATGAAATGCACTATGTATGTAAAAGTACTTATTTTTCCCTCTCTTTTCACTATCCTAAGATTGCACTTCTCCCTAAAGCATGTAACCAATCAAGACTTGCCATGCACCCTGTTTTCTGGAAAACTTGAGCCATGATGTTCCTCTAAAGTATCATCATTATTAGGAACATCATCACAGCATGTTTTCTTTACATGCATATACTCTGTTAAGTTGTCAGATGCTCATGAAGGCCATTCCTAGTGAAAAATTTTTATTCAGGTGAAATCAGATTTAAAAAGACACCAATAGCAGCCAGAGGAAGAAAATACGTCCCAAAAGGGCAAAGTGAAGATTAAAGTTTGGCCTGGAAGTATGGAGTTGCTTGCCCCTTCGGTTCTAGGAACTCCTCTGCATTAGTAGCCATCTGACTGGTGCTAACACTCCCCACCAAGTTCCTTATTCTATAAAAGCTTCCTTTTGAGACTGTCGAGTCACATGGTCCCTTGAGGTGGCATATGGCAATAAACACACACACACACACACACACACACACACACACACACACACCATTTGTGGCCTAGAACAGTTTATCCATTTCTTATTTCCCAAAATCTAAGACCATGGCTCCCTGGCTTTCGTTTTCTGCAGATCCTTTCATAAAAGAAAGGCCTCTTTGTCACAAAAATATAGGAATTACATAATTCAGAGTAAATGGTCTTCCTTTCAATTAAATAAATTTAGCCAGAAGAAAAAGTCCCTACATTATCCTTATTTTTCTCATTTTACCTCATACCAGTGAAATTTTGTCACAAATCTGTGTCTGGAAACCACTGGCGGAGGGACAGCTCAGTTAATGAGCTATATAGAGCACTGGGAAAGGCTGACTCACCTCACTAAGGTGGTCAATGTTCCAGTGTAGACAAACACCAGGAAATACTCAATTCTGAAAAGGACAGTTAGGATCAACCTCAATATTTTAAGTGGTTAAGACCACTGTGCATTGTATAGGCATTGTACAGCAAAGCAGAGGGAAGAGTGTTGGTCAAGGCACCCAGGCCCCTTCTCCTCCTGTTGCAGAGATCATCCTTACAACCATTGGAACAGAAGCCCCAATGTTTCATTGCGTTTATGTCAATTATTTCAATATAATTTTTCTCCAAATATATCTGGGGTATCTGGCCAGTATCATAGAGTACCAAGTGGTATTAGTACCCATGAATGTTTGTTTGTTTTGAGAACAAGACACACCTGAGAAACTCTGTGGCCTTGACGTAGAGTGTGACCTCTCAGTGTTTTAGGTGTTTTTCAAAGCAGGGCCGCACATAGTACCTGCCCTTGAGGTCCTAACTTTCCAAGTTTAAATACATATATACACACCACACACATAGTATTAAAGACACTGGGTATACAAAAGGCTTAGTCTTGTAATTTGGTTTTGATGTCTGCTTTAATTCCTTGAAAGAAAGGAAGGAAGGAAGGGAAGAAGGAAGGAAGGAAGGAAAAAGGGAGGGAGGGAGGGAAAGAGGGAAGAAGGGAGGGGGAGAGGGATGGAGGGAGAGAAAGAAAATGGAAAGCAATGGTGGTAGTTCCCAGAAAGAAGGGTAATGGCTGGTCAGAGATTTATGGGAAGTGAGAGCCCTGATCCTGCCCAGCTTGTCCGGGAATTTTTCCTACTGGAGGGTGATTTGTTAACTGCTGTCTGGTCAGCCTTTCCAGGGAGTCAATTTTGGACTCTAATCCTCACATTTAAAGACACCAAAGCCAAGCCAAAGATTGTTTTCCAAGAATAGGGTTTTATAGGATGAGGCTACTTTAGGCATTGTGTAGTAATTGGTGAGCATTCCACTTCATATTTAAGAGCCGAGTCAATACAGAAAAAAAAGGCGATAATATTACCATAGCTTGGAAAGCACTAATTTTAAAAAGAGTTTCTTCCTTTCCAGCATAGATATGGCCCCACATGACACTGGGTATGAAATGGTTAAACAGTCAAATCTCTGAACTCCTACAGGCATGAAGAACTTTCACTGATGTTTCAGAGTAAACATTGTGACACCCACGTTTCTATATAATAGAAGACTTCTTCTCGGTTAGAAAATAACAGTAATGACAACAATAGTAATAACAGCTAACATTTAATGAACTATTCCTACGTGCCAGCTGCTGCCCTAAGCATATCACAGGTGACATAATTATATCCATTCTACAGGTGAGGAAACTGAGTCTCAGAGAGTTCAAGTGACTAATTCAAAGTTAATTAGATAATAAAGGTGGAGTCAGGGTTTGAACCCAAGCCTGATGCCTTACACCCATCATATATTTCCTTTCAGTCTAATAGTTAATTTTATTACTCAAATAAAAAAAAATGGATAAAGGACCCTTAGTTACTTTGAGCTTTAAAGTCAGACAGATATAGATTTATGTCTTGATTGTGTGACCTCATAAAAGTCACTGAATTTCTCTGAGCCTCAGTTTTTATTTGCGAAATGGAAATAATCATACCATTCTGCAAGATTACTGTGAAAGAGAGAGGTGATACATGGTAGTCTTTCAATACATGGAAAGTCTCCCTTCAGCACAGACAGGACACAGACTGTCATGATTAAGGAGAGTAAACAAGCACACAAACAAGAGACACAGTCCCAGCACTCAAGACAGGGTCTCCAAGATGAGTGGTGACCAGTAGTAGATCATCTTGAGAACCACTGAAGGAAGCAACTTTCCCTTAAGCAACTCAATTGATAAAGTAAACTTTGAGTAAATTTGCAAAATAAGAAGAGACTGCATGAAACCAAAGCAGAATTGAATAAATGGTAACACAACAAGCTAAAAAGCTTCTGCACAGCAAAGGAAACAATTGAAAAAGTGGAGAGACAGCCACAGAATGGGAAAATATTTGGCAAACTACTCATGTAACAATGGATTAGTAACTAGAATATATAAGGAGCTCCGACAACTTGATAGGAAAAAATCAAATAATCCAATTTAGAAATGGGCAAAGGATCTGAATAGACATTTCCGAAACAAAGGCATACAAATGGTGCTTGTTTTTGTTTGTGTCTTCTTTTGAGAAAGGAGAATTGTCTATTCAGGTATATGAAAAAATTCTCAGCACCATTAGTCATCAGAGAAATGCAAATCAAAACTATAATCATCTCACCTCAGTTAAAATAGCTTTTATCAAAAAGACAGGCAGTAACAAATGCCGGTGAGGATGTAGAGAAAGGGAAACCCTTGTACACTGTTGGTGGGAATGTAAATTTGTGCAACTACTATGGAGGTTCCTCAAAAAAAATTGAAAATAGAGCTACCATATGACCCAGCAATCCCACTGCTGGGTATATATACAAAGGATGGGAATTCGGTATATCAAAAAGATATCTGCTCCGCCACATTTATTGCAGCACTATTCACAATAGCCAAGATATGGAATCAATCTAAGTGTCCATCAATGGATAAATGGATAAAGAAGTTGTGATACATGTACACAATGGAATATTATATAGCCACAAAAAGAATGAAATCCTACCATTTGCAAAAAACAGTGTGAATGGAATTTAATGTTAGATTAAATAAGCTAAGCACAGAAAGACAAATTTCACACATTCTCACTCATGTATGGGAACTAAATATTAAAAACAATTGATCTCATGGTCCCAGAGAGTAGAACAATGGTTCCTAGAGGTTGGGAGTGTAGTGAGGAGGGGGAGATAAAGTGGGGATAGTTTAAAAAAAATAAGAGACAGCAGATAATAACACACACACACACACACACACACACACACACACACAAAAGACGATTAATCAGTAGACCCTGTATAAAGAAAGAAAATAAACCTCAAACCATTATGAAAGATTACTCCTTGAGCCATATCCAGCTGAATTAATTTACGTAGTAAGAAGTAATTGAAGCTTGTATCAGAACCCACCTACCTATTCTCATCCTATGTTGTTGGAGGAGTTATCTCTGTGAATATGTTGCCACAGAGCTCTACTGAAGATCCTTCTTGTAAAATCCTGGTCTAAGCAGACATCCACTGGCTATTGCAGTCAAGAACATAGTGCTGGTGTCAAAAAAGAAGGAGATAGATGATCTTCCAGAAGATCACCTTGGCCTGGTCTCCTGCCTTCTAGGACTCTGCCTTCCCTAAGGGACGTCATTCTTCAGTACAGTCCGGTTTCAGTCTTTCTAATGTGGAGATACCAAAACTCAAAGGAAAAAAGCAAAAAACGTTAGGAAGAGTGGAAATGATAAGACCAGTAGCAAAAGCAAAATCTAAAATAGCCTGAGAAGGGACCTGCTGTAGTAGCAGCAGAAATCACCATGAACATTTTACTACCTCAAGTTGGATTCTTCCATTCATAGGTCCCTATGTTCACAGTGTATATAATGAAAATATAAAATGAATGAAAATAAAACCTATTCTTTGCTATTTTGTTTTGTATGCATAAATTGTGCAGACAAAAACTGAAATTTAATAAATTTGGTCAATTAAGCTTGCAGCTATGTGATTTACTTAATTCCTGTCTACTAAAACAAAATCAGCAATTTTAATGTCTTTGGTGAGAGAGAGTTTGGAGGGGGCTAAAGAGAATTACTGCCTTCCCAGCTTTTGAGAGAGACCCTTCAAAGACTGTGCTTTCATCTGTCAAATGTTAGTACAGTATATCATTCAAAAATTGGCTTTGAAGACAATTATTGGAACACAAAAAATATGATTGTAATTATATTCCCCGTTTTATCCTGTGCCATGTTGTTTTAATTTCCTATCATTATTTGCACACCTAGGAGGCAATCAATGGATATTTGTTAAATAATGGGAAGAATTTGCTAACAAGTTTCAAATGATATCTAATAAAAATTAAGACCAAGTGCTTTGAGAACAAACCTAAATGATTAGTTCACTACCTATGTCTTTGAGCAAGTTTTTTAACTTCTCCAAGCCTCAGGGTTTTCATTGGCAATGTTTGATTGTCTCCTCCATTAGGTGGTCATTTAGATTAATGAGATAATTCATATAAAACTTTTTAGCTCAAAACCATGCACATATTAAGTGCTACAAAATGTTAGCTATAATCACTTTGATGCCTCATCTTAGGCAAATAATGTACACAAATCATTAATCTGCCTCCTTGGATATATAAAAGTTAAATATTAACCCTTTTTGTGATAGTGTCAAGCATTTTGTCATTGCAAAATGATGGAGATTTGTGGGATTCACAAACAAGCAGGTGAATAAAAAATGACTTAGAATCTGACTTATGCATGGCTTCAGAGTAGCGGGTGATGGAAATGGATTTAACAGCAGAGGACAGAGCACAGGGACCAGGAGGGAGAGAATAATTTGCTATTATGAGAGAAGAAACAAGAAGGCCCTATTTTATAACCCTGAATTTCCACCATCTCTGATAAGCACTGCTGAAAAAGCACAAATTTCAGAGCTGGGTCATCTATGATAGCAGTGACATGGGAAGAAAAGAATGCCTCCCTCCTTTGTTTTCCTTAGAAAAAGAGAAAGATGAAGAGAAGCAGAAAACTTCACTATATACAAAATGGAGAAGAAGATCAAGGTAGGAGTGTGGAGAGTATAGTGGATAAAGCATGGGCTTTGAAATGGGATAAATCTAAATTCGGTTCTTTAGCTCAGCTATCCAGGCTAAGTGCCTATTGCTACTTACCTACTTACTATGTCTCTCTGCTTCCTCTTTGTAGTGGTAGTAATTGTAACTATGTTATAGAGTGGTTTGAAGATATAATGAAGTAACTAACAATGCTGGTAAATGCCCAATCCATTTTCTCATCTATGTAAGGTACTTGTAAAATACAGTATCTCTGTAGGCAAGGAAAGTATCAGAATGCTTGCCAAAACATTGCTTCTTGCAGTTGCTTACTCATTTCTTTCTCATAAGCATCCCTGGTGGTTGAGAGAGATTTGTATTACATCAGTTTAGCTAAACTGGAATTACATTTCCCAGATCCACCTTTTTTAATGTGATCAGTTCAAGCCCAGATATGGAAGCAGAAGGAGGCCCCGCTGTCCTTCTGGTACTGAGAAGTTGGCGCAGCACAAGACACTGCTGCTGTTGCAGTTCATACCAGTTGGTGCTGACACCCTGGCTTCCCAGTTTGAAGGTGGCTGCAGCCAGGCCCCCACCTCTTCCAAATCCTGCTGCATCTCCTGCTCGGACTTCTCTGACTCTTGGCCTGGGTGCATGTGTGGTTAGCTCCATGACAAAAGGACGCCAGCTCCCCCTGCAGAAAACCTTCATCATCAAAGTTGGCAACTTGGAGGCAATGAGAAACCCACTGAAGTTCCAGTTTATTCTTGAGGGCTCCAGCTCATTCTCACAGGTTCAGTTTGTCCTTGCCCCCCGCCCCACAACCATCTTTCTTTCCCAGCCACCTCCTTGTGTGCATCAAGTTTCAGTACCAAACTCAGAAACGAAACTTCACATACACTGTTTCTCCTGTTTCCACGGTCGTATAAGGTCAAATCCTCATAATAAATCTCTATAAATATGTGTGTGTGTGTGTGTGTTCTGTCAGTTCTATTCTCTGATAAGAACTCTGACTTATACCATGGGCCTTCTCTATGTGCCAGGAACTATATGTTATTCCTACATTCACAAAATTTCACAGTTCTTAAAGGAGAATTCAGCATCACGCATCATGTAAGAACTTAGAAGTTCCTATGAATTTACCTATTCTGGACATTTTACACACATGGAATTATACAATATGTGATATTTTGTGTCTGTTTTTTTTAAGCATGTTTTTGAAGTTTGTGCACATTGAAGCTTGTATCAGTACTTCATTCCTTTTTGCCGGCTAAATAATATTCAATTTTACAGATATATCACATTTTGTTTATTTGTTCATCTGTTGATGGACATGTGTATTGTTTCCACTTTTTGGAACTAGATAGAGATGATAGTTGCACAACCTGTGAAAGCACTAAATCCCAATGATTATGCTGTAAGATTGTTAATTTTGTATTGCATGATTTTCACTTACATAAAAAATTTTTGTAAAGGTTATGAAGTTACAAAGTTCATTTCCTTTCGCAAAAAAAAAATAAAAAAATACGTGCATTTATAAGTGTTCAGAGTGAAATCAAGGAGATTCCATTGAAGTTTATAGGTGCCAAACTGTCAAAAAGAACAGCTGTGTGGTCATTAAACTAGACATTTGCAGTGATAAGATCAGATGCTTTCCATATTTGACTAGAATCTGCTTTGTATATTATTCTTTGCTCTGCTATTTTGCTGCAAGCCTACCATTGCTTGACTTCTTAACGTGCACATAAAATCAATTAGCATCCACCCTGTGAGGATAATTCTCATAATAGTTTGCTGCTTTCACTATTTAGCCAACAGAGAAACATGTCTTTCCACACTACCCCATACTTATTTAAGAAGGCATTTGGTAACACTTATCAGCCCGCACATGCCAACAATTAGATGTCAATAGAATTTCTATGTTCAACCTTTTGTATACAAGGAACGTATTAGCCAAAATTTCCAATCCTCTCACAATTTTCTGAACTCATCAGCTTTTGTTCTTTCATCATAGACTTTCATGACATCAGTTAAAGTCCCAACACGTCTTGCCTCCAATCTTTCCCTAAAAAGAAGACAGTATGAAAGTAGATATAAAAATTGAGTATATGCCGGGCCAGTTCCATTATTTGGAGCTTTTCCATTATTTGTTTAACTTTTTAAGTAAATGTAACTTTTCCTTCAACTGCTAACTCAGCTTTCCTTTTTGTGTTGTTTTTGTTTCTTTCTTACTCCAAAGATTTGATGTGAATGTCCTGATGTCCTTGTCTTATGCAACTTTCTGACTCCATCTCCCTCAACTATCCTCTTGTTCCCTCCAGCCACACTGGTTTACATTTAGCTCCTAGAATATGTACAACTTATCTCTATCTCAGGACCTTTACAACTGCTGTGCCGCCTACTTGGAATATTCTTCCTCAACAGTGTCATGTGGCTGCCCCTTCATCATCATCCAAGTCTCAAAGTATTGGGCACCTCCTCAGCAGTGGTTTTCCCTGCAAAAGCAGTCCTCTCAGCCATAGTATACCACATTACCCTCTTTGTTTTTGTAGTCTGTGTCCCTTTCCTAGATTGTATGATCCTTGACAATAGGGACTCTTCCTGTCTAGTTTGTAGCTGTTTCCCAATGTTTTTAGCAAAGCTAGAACAGATAGGAGATGCACCATTAATATTTTGGCCAACTAACAGGCATTAGTCATGCAAATAAACCGTAAAATTGCAAATGTGGTTCATGGTGGTATCATTCCTTGTAAGAGGATGCTGGAAAAGATCATGTATTATTCATTTATTTGTTTATTTATGTTTGTTAGTTGGGTTTATTTTGTAGAGGGAGGGGCATTTTATAAGTTTGGTTTTGAAATTTTAATTTTGAGTATTGTTAATATTCCAAAAAGTGGTACCCGATAGGTCATTTTGTATATTTGACTGGACTTAAGAGTTAGAGATCTGATCTAGGATGCATTCATTAAGATACCTGCTTCTTGGTGGTTATTATAGGTGGGCCTGGATAAGATCATCCAGGAATAGCAAAAAGAATAAGAAGAGAGGAATGCAGGTCAGAGCGGCCAACACTGGAGAGGGAACAGAACAATAGTGGTTGAGGAGGAGGAGGATGACCAATCTTGTGTTGTGGCACCTTACGAAAGGCAATGTTTTAAGGAGAAAATTATACCATGAGTGAGATGCTGCTGAGCCTGAAGTTAAATGAGGACTGAAAAGTGTCCATTGGATTTAGTCACCTGGAAGTTGCTGTTAACTGTTGGAGCTGTTTTACTGAAGTGATAGGGCCAGAAGTCAGACTGGGCAGTAGGAAATGAGGACATAAGGACTATGACTACATGTGACTCTTTACATATACATCCTCTCATAGTTGGTTTTCACTTTATGTGACCTTGGACAAGCCCCAGACATTTCTCTGAATCTTGACACTGTTATCTGTAGTGCGAGGAGCTCCTAGCTATCTTGAAGGTCTATTGTGAGAGTAAAATGGGATGACATGAAAAAATGCTTAGAAAACCATGAATACTCAATAAATGAAGATTCCTCTCACTTCTCCCACTTGGGAGTTTTTAAAATAAATCTATTGCTCATAATCAAACATACTGCCCTAAACAAAGACTACATGTCAGAAGCAAATGAGTTGTTTGATAAAATGTAATGTAAAAAGAGTAACTTCCATATATGTGTAGAAATTGGGTAAATATCTCCTAAGACCATTTGGTGATATACCTCACTACGACTGTTGAACCCTATGAATTTATGTCCTGTTTATATTTAGATTTCAAATTTACAGGAGTACTGAACACAGATGATCATATACTCATTGTTGCTTCCAGTGTCTTGTGTGTACCACAAGTTCTGGACACCTCGGGCACATGTTGAACCCTTCAAAACCAGCCTCTCTGGTAGTTTTCATTCACAACCTCCCAGTTTGGGTGCCCCTCCTCTGACTTTAGATGACATTGTCACATGGGGCATTGCCCCAAAAACTTCCCTTTCCTTGTGGGGAGAAACCAAAGAGCTTGTGTCCTTACTCTTTGGAGCACTGTCAGTCAGCCAGAGGAGGAGCAAATGTCCCAGGCCCACCCATTCACATAGGACTGAGACTCTCTAGCAAGAAACACAGAGACAAAAGAAGACATTCAGGTTTTCTCATGGCAGCAGCAGCAGCCATAGTGTCCTGCTTGTAGTGGTATCTCTAGTTAGGGCTAAAATACCTTTGATTCCCCCCTCTTGGCATGTTAGTGCCTTGGTTCAAACCCAGTCTCTATGCCTGGGTCTCTGTCCTCCCAATGTTTCTGTGAGCTCCTAGGATCCTTGCAAAGGAAGGTCTCCACACAACAGAGCCAAATAAGAACCCAGTAACCATGCTTCATGGCTGAGCTGGCACTTCCTAACAAAATTATTTGTTACTCTTGGCAGATTTCAGGGAGAAAAAAAAACTACCTTACCAGAGCTTCTGTTGCCAATGACTATCACTCTGAGAGTATTCTCCTGAGAAAGAGAACATTAGGGGGGGGGGGGAAATAAAACAGCATTGCAATTTAGATTGTCACTCCATTTAATAATGGGGAAATGGTATTACTTTACTGGTAATTATCATTTTTTAAAAAAATAGCCCTATGTGAAGTGTGAGCTGAACTCTGTTTACTGGAATATATCAACACATTAAACAAACTTAGCCTTGTCGGTTTATCCAAGACAGCTAAACTGTTGAATTTCAATTGAGCCTGTTACAAACCTGGCTCTGATTTGTAAAAACGTCTATTTTGAGTTAAGAGTGAGTAGGACTATATAAGTATGTATGTATTTGTCTGCCCCTGATGAGAGACACAGACATATGAGAAAGTTGTTTATCCTTTGAGCACCAAACATCATACAGAGTCCTTTTGAAATGTTAAAATTTGGAGCCATTGGTCTGTTATCTGCATGAGAGAAAAACAATACTGTGGCTTCAGGAGAAATGGAGAGGAGGGGGTGAAATGCGGAGAAAAACAACAACAGGAATGATAAACTGGGTTTTAATGACAAAGTCACTTTGCCAACTGTAACTCGGGTGCTGGGTAAGCTGATCCGACTTCATTAGGTGATAGCCAGCCTCCCAAAGCCATCATCAGTCTGGAAGAAAGCCATATGTGTTGGTCGCACAAATGGACATTGATTTTTCAATAAACTGGAACCCAAAGCCAACATCACTCCAGTGATATCTTTTCTCAGGAGAGAGGATTTCTCGCTCACGCCTGGCACCATGTCTCAGGTCTTACATTACAAGAATTACATGGGTGAAGCAGAGTAGAAAACATCGGCTCACTTAAGTCATGTGATAAATGAGGCAATTAAGTCAATTAGATGCACAGTTACTGAGTTATATCTGTTTTGCTTTGTAAAATATAATTTTAAATAGGATCATCCGTCTTACCGTACTTGACAGCATTAGAATTCTGGAGGGCAGAAAAATTGCGGTTCATTACTCGATGAAAACACGGCTACTCTTCTAACTGGATAAAGTAACCTTGGTCTTTAAGTTGGAGGTTGTGGTTCCTTAACCCTTCCTCTATAAGAATGCAGAACACATTTTGGATGTACTATTTGTCCACATTTCTTTAAATATATAGCTTTTCTACTAGTCATCATGTGATTGGGAGATTAGCAGAAAGAACTTTAATTTTTTTTTCCAATGCATATTTGCCAGATACATCTCTTTCTGGAGGAAGAGAGAAGTGACATTGTAACAGATTTACATTATTCTAGGAAGAGTCACTTAAGTGACTTTGTAATGAAAGGGTGAGTAGGTACCCTTGTCTGAGGGAAGAGTATGAGGCTCTTTAGTGGCTTAATCCTGTTCATCATCACCCACTTCCCCTTGGTGTGCAGACTTGTCACTGGGAAAGAGATGTGTACACCTGCAAAGGAAACAAGGGCCTTCTAGGAAAGGAAACCTTAATGCAACCCTTTGCTTTTGGAGATGCAATGTCATTAGAGCCTCAAGTGGATTGCAGGGGTCCTACATAAGGTGAGTGGGCAGGTAGAGACACCAGGAACCATTAGGAGAAACTAACCACAAATGAAGGTGGTATTGCACTGGTGGTGCTCAAGGCTTGATTAGAGGAACATCAAAAAATTGCCTATAAGTCAAATTATGTTTCCCTTGCTCCTGACAAATTTCATTTCCTTTGTTTAAAAGTAGTGAACCAATATTTAAAAGTCAGGATATTTCTTATATAAATAAAGGGATTTCATTAGCCAGGGCACATGCTCTGCAGTTTGCTCCAAAGCCCACCTTTACATATATGCTCTATTTTCCCTGCTTCATTCATGCCTATTGCTTTCTGGAATTCAGAAGGCAGTTGACTTCTTGACCTTTTGCCTAAATGGTTATATGGGGAGAGGGTACCAACACTCATGGAATGGGGCTGAGACTGAAGCCCCTGTGAACCCAGCCCCCTGGGAGTATGACTGAGAAAGGTTAGCAAAACATGTGAGGAAAAACTAAGAGTTGTGGCCTTGGGAACATGCGTGGTTGGATTGAGCAGGAATCTGAGTTGCAATGTTACACACTAAAGGGTGGGACCTAGGAAGGGCCTCATTGTGGCAAAAAACAAAGATATCAAAGAATATGTAAATCTTAAATTTGATAGGCAAGGTTAAATTGACTTCAGAAAGGTGGAACCAGGTTAATTGCTAACCAGTTTCATGAGAGCACCAGTTTGCATGCGAGTAGTTAGCACTGACCATTATTGATTTTTTTGAGTTCTGCTAATCCGATGGAGAAAAATAATGCATTGCTACTTTGGTTTGAATTCTCCTGAATACTCGTGAGTTTAAGCACATTTTCAAATGTATGCTAGTCACCTGTCTTTTTTCAAAGAACTTCCAGTTTATAACAATTGCTTAATTTTCTTACTAGGTTATTTGCTCTTCCTTATAGAACAACAGGAACACTTAGATGATTTTCCTTTCTCTGCTGTGTTTGCTGCAAATATTCTATCCCAGTCTGTTACTTGCTTTTTAACTTTGCCAATGGATTTCATATTATGCAGAAATTTTTAATCTTTATTTAGATAAATCCATTTTTAATGTTTGTAGGGTTTTATGTTTTTCATAGATTCCTTCTATTCCATGATTGTCAAAATAATCTCCTATACTTATACTTTCTTTTTTTTTTTTTTTTTTGAGACAGAGTCTCACTGTGTTGCCCAGGCTAGAGTAAGTGCCGTGCCGTCAGCCTAGCTCACAGCAACCTCAAACTCCTGGGCTCAAGCGATCCTTCTGTCTTAGCCTCCGTAGTAGCTGGAACTACAGGTATACGCCACCATGCCCGGCTAATTTTTTCTATATATATTAGTTGTCCAATTAATTTCTTTCTATTTTTAGTAGAGACGGGGTCTCATTCTTGCTCAGGATGGTCTTGAACTCCTGAGCTTGAACGATCCACCTGCCTCAGCCTCCCAGAGTGCTAGGATTACAGGTGTGAGCCACCATGCCCAGCTGATCTCCTATACTTTCCTTTAATAATTCTGTAGGGTTTCATGTTTATAATTGATTATTTAATCATCTGGAAGTTATTTTACATGAAATAGAGATGTAATTCTTTTTAAATGGAGGGCTGATTACTTTAACCTCATTTTCTCATTATTTTAAAATTCAAATTAAATTTGAATTTAAAATTGAAATATTTAAAATTGAATTTGAAATTGAAATATTTGAAAATTTGAAATTGAAGTACAACTTTAAACTTGTATTTTAAATTAACAGGTGTCTTTTTGCTTTTTTTGGTTTGTTTTGAGATTTCATAAGCAACTTCTTTATTGGAGATATGGGAGTGCTGATCACTCACATCCTTCTCCCTGGATTCCTCAAAAATTGATAATAGACAGAGTCTGATAAGAATAAAAATGTATAGCATCAGGTTTGTGCTGGCTGATTAGTGTCCAGTAATCCCCTTGAAATATAGAATTTCAAATATATTGTGTAAGAGGATGTAGTTTGGCCTGGGACCTAAGTGAGGTTTTCTATTTCTTTGCTACAAATCCTAGTCTTAGACTCTACCTGGGGAAAAAGTGAGATCTGCAAAGCAATTACTCAACCAGCTCAAAGAAAAGAACATCAGCTTCCCAAACCAAACCTAGTTTTCTTGGAGTATTTGCCCCAATACTACCTTCCTCCAAGAAAGAGCAGAAATCTCTCTGCTCTAAGAAAAAATATGAAACACAAGAGTGACCATCCCTCCCCAACTTATACTCACATTGTTTATCTCGCTCATTTGTTTTAGGATATTCTTGCATGTTTTCTCTTTCAGATGAATTTTAAAAGAAACTCATAACTTTCATTTTAAAAATTTTGTTGGGATTTTAATTATAATCGTATTGAATTTATGGGTTTATTTTGGGTTTAATAAACATGTTTAACTATTGCGTTTTCTTATCCTAAAGCTTATTTACTCAGGTTTTGTTCTATGTACATCAGTAAAATTATATCATTTCCCCCATAAAAGTCTTGTGTATTCTGCTAAGTTTATTCATGGGTATGTTTAATAATTTTTGTTGCCATTGAGTTGGATTTTTTTTCTTTCTTTTTTTTAATTGATCAGCAGTTGAACATGGATCATGTTCCTTTTTTTCAAATTAATTTTTTACTGTGTAAAGAAAAGTGATTGATTTTTGTATTTTGACATTTTATCAACCTGTTTTACTAAATATTGCTCTGTACTTTCTCTCAGACAATTCTATTATGTGAAAATAGGAAAAGTTGAGCCTCTTATTCTGTATCTCTGACTCATTTCCTTTTTTTGCCTGTTGTCAGGACTAGTTGCATTCTAGTTGCTGTTATAGGATTAAGCATTTTAATTTTGGTCAAGACTTCAATGAAAATGCTTCTAATGTCTCCCCATTAAGTGTGATGTTTGCTAAGATTTTCTAACAACTTTTTTATTAAATTAAGGAATAACTTATTTATTTCTAGCTTGACTTTATTAAAAATAGTGTTGATTCATGAGAAATGTCTTTTTGTAGTAAGTTAATTGCATAATTTCTCTAAATCTGTTAATTTAGTAAATTATATTAATAAATTTCCCAATGCTGTACCATTGTTACTTCTAGAATAAATCCTGCTTGGCCATTTATACTATTTTCTGAAAAAATTACTGATTTTAACTTTTAAATATTTCATTTCATATATTTGTACTATATACGTATGTTTATAAATATTGATCTACAGTTTCTGCATATTTTTTCTTTTCTTTTCTGTGTTTTTAAATATAATTATGCAACTTAATGGAATGAGTTTTGAAATTTTTCAACAGTTTTAACGCTTTGGAAAATTTAACAGAGTAATTATCTGTTCCTTAATGGTTGAATGGAACTGGCTTATAAATTCATTTTGAGCCGGTATGTTTTATATGGATGAATTTTTAATATGGTTATTTATGTATTCAATTTTTACCTCTTTCTGCATCATTTAGAGTAATTTATATCTTCTTAGAAAATCTTGCATTTCTTTGTTTCATTACATTTTTTGCAAGTTATTTATACAATTCTGTCAAGATTTCTTGAATTCCCTGTCCCTAGTTATATCTTTTTTCTTATTTTAATTTTTTCTATTTTTTCTTTAGCACACTTACTAAAGAAAACAAAAAGCTAACTTCTGATTTTATTGATTGAGTCTATTATATACTCTATTTTATTAATGTCCACTGATCTCTTTATTGAGTCCTATTTCTGTTTCAACAGGACTTGGTCCTTAGTGTGTGCTTTATTGGGAGTTTTTAAGAGCCATAGTAGAGGACTGTGAGACTATTTGCGTGATATTCTGTCAGTATTTGTGAGCTTTTAAGCAATCATTGAAATTAAGGAAAATAAGGTAAATTTTATTACAAACTCCATAATCTCTAGGTTGAAATATTCTAATTTTCTTCACCCTAAAAGGAGGACCCATAACCATTTAGTACTTATTCCCTGTAATGGGCTGAATTTGTCCTTCTCAAAATTCATATTTTGAAGTCCTAACCCTTAGTACCTCCGAATGTGACTTTATTTAGACATAGGACTTTTAAAGAGGTAGTTGAGGTAAAATGAGGTACTCTGTGTGGTCCATAATCCACTATGACTGGTGTTCTGATACAAAGAGGAGATTAGGTCACAGACATCACAAAGCAAAGACTATGTGAAGACACAATGAGAACACAACCATCTATAGCCAAGGAGAGAGGCCTCAGAAGACATCAGCCCTGCTGATATCTTGGTCTCAGACTTCTAGCCTCCAGAACGCTGAGAAAATAAATTTCTGTTATTTAAACCCCTCATATCTAGTTCTTTGTTAGGGCAGGCCTAGCAAACTAATACATTTCCCCATTCCTTCCTCCCCCAAGCCCAAGGCAACCATTAATTTGCTTTCTGTCTCTCAAGATTTGCCTATTCTGTATATTTCATATAAATGGAATCATACACTATGTGGCTTTTTGTGTCTTGCTTCTTTCATGTAGCATGATGTTTTCAAGGCTCATCCATGCTGTGATGTGTACTAATACTTTATTCCTTTTTATGGCTGAGTAATAGTTCATGATATGGTATACCACATTTTGTTCACCTGCTAATTAGTCGATTGTTGATGATGACTTCGATTAAAGGAATGAGTGAGAAGGAAGCGTCAAGAATGACTTCTACATTTTCAGCTGAAGAATATAGGTGAATGGATGCTATTTATTGAGGTGGGAATGAATGGAGGAAGAGTATGTTAGAGGCGAGATTTGGGAAGTTTAGGTTTAAAGAGGTTAACTAGTAATCACTAGTTAGCTGGCCCAGGCTGATCTGGTTCATTCTCACTCCCTTCTCCTCTTCCTTCTTCTAAGAAACCAGCATGGGTGATACAATCCAAGCCATCTTAGTGGTTTCACCTATTTGCCTTTTGGCCTCCACCAAATGAAATTATTCTTGGTCATTTTCTAGCTCAGGAATATACCCTATGGTCAACCAAGAAATTCCTAAAACAAAAACCAACTAACTAACAAGAACTACAAGCAAAGACTTTCAGCATATAAACATATGACTGAGTTTAAGTATTAATCCATCCATAGTATTAAAATTCTGTCAGCTACCCAAGTGATCTCTTAGTCTCCTAGAAACTTCCAGTTATTTTTAAATAGTATTTTTTTTCTGATTATGAAAATAATAAGTACACATTTTAGGACATTTAGAATATATTGAAAAAAATAAAAGAAAATAGAAACTACTTATGATCTCCGTACCCATAGATAAGAACTATTAACATTTTGCAATATTTCTTTTTTTCTATAGATCTTACAGGAATATCTCTTTTTTTTTTTTTTTTTTTTTTTTTTTTTTTTCNTTTTTTTGAGACAGAGTCTCACTTTATTGCCCAGGCTAGAGTGAGTGCCATGGCGTCAGCCTAGCTCACAGCAACCTCAAACTCCTGGGCTCAAGCAATCCTGCTGCCTCAGCCTCCCAAGTAGCTGGGACTACAGGCATGCGCCACCATGCCCAGCTAATTTTTTCTATATATATTAGTTGGCCAATTAATTTCTTTGTATTTATAGTAGAGATGGGGTCTCGCTCTTGCTCAGGCTGGTCTTGAACTCCTGAGCTCAAAGGATCCGCCCACCTCAGCCTCCCAGAGAGCTAGGATTACAGGCGTGAGCCACCGCGCCCGGCTAGGAATATCTCTTCTAATCTCAGGAGTTGTGTTCCTAAAAGAATCATGTTTGGTAAAACAATGATTATTGTGCTCAATGTGCTATGAAAAATATAGATTTATGAATAAAATATTAAATTGCATTGAATTTGTTTTAAAACATAATAAATAGAGAAATTCTAGAACACAACTACTTAAACAAGATGTGTTTTGTTAAAAGGTCCTTTTCTAAATCACCTTTCATTGTGTAGTAAATATTGCTCCAGTGTCATCACCCACTGGGGTTTTATTTTATGCAGACTATCATATTTTAGTTTTTGAACAAGTTTTACTGCATTGAAATGTCTTTTGCATTCATGGTCTCCATCATTTGTTTTTGCAATTAGTGGAGAAACGCTTGAATACTTCATCATCTACACTGCACCCCTTACCTTGTCCCAAACACTTCACAATTTATCACTGGGCTTAAAAACACATTTCTTTGGGTGTGGCCTTTCATTTCTCTAGTAAGAGCTTGGGCTCTCTTTTCCTTATAGTACTCCATAGACTGACTTACATGGTCTATAGGAGGAGCTAACAATGATTATGACCTTTTTTTTTTTTTTTACAAAGAACCTAACAAAACTGAGCATGATAATAAAAATAATAAGAATAATGGCAGTATAGGTTATTTTCTGGATTTTTAAAATTAAAACATCCTAATACAAAATCAAGTTATCACAGCCAAAATTTTCAAATTTTATGTATTTTTTGTACAGTTGGAATCTATTGTTTTTGCTATCTACACTCTTCACATAGTATTCTATAAGAATGTCTCCTGTGTGATCAAAAGTTATAAAAGGATATAGTCTGTTGAAAAATGTAAGTAAGTATTGATGCATTTGATATGTTGTTTTGTTTGGAAGGAAAATAGACATCACTATTAAATAACATCCCCTGCAGGAGCAAAGCAGTGTGGAATTGGCTTTCTACTTGACATCTACATGTGGCCATGGTCAAAGTATAATCTACCTGGGTCTCTTTCAAGTCTATGGTAAATTGGAGTATTACCGCAGGCTAGTGATAGAAAGAATAAAAATATCAAAATTTGGGTCATTGTAGCTGGTCTCAATGCTTCTGTAAGAAGTTACCTTTAAATGTAAATCTTATTTAAAAAGACCTAGGAAGACCTGGGCTGATCCAATCTCATGGCTTCAAAGCCAATTAGCCACGTTGACTGTCATGGCCCAAGTTAAAGCAAAATGCTAATCAGTACAGAAAGATGAATTTTGTGGCAAAAACACAGTCAGAGTAACTGTCATTACTTTTCAGTATCCCTTCTTGCCACAAGGTAATGGTGGAAACATGGCTAGAGTTTGAGCCATTTCTGGAAAAAATCATCTTTTCAGATTGTGCATGATTCATTTGATTCAAAAAAGGTCAGAATACCAAGGTTGTTTTCAAACTCACTTTAGCCAAAAATTTTTTTCACGTTAAATTTAAGCTATTATATTTTCAAATATTTTTTAGGATATTCTATTCTAACATACTTTTAGCTCACTGATATACATAATACATTTTATCAATATATGTTATTTTTATTTAAAAATGATATGTTTTATTTAAGAAGATTAATATTTTTATGTTTAAGGCCAGTATTTACACATTCATTTAATTGCTTATGATTTTGCAAAAATATAGATTTGTGT
>VSMD01078832.1:0-32483 GCA_008750895.1 Mirza zaza
GGCAGACAGCATGGTTGAGCCGCAATGCTGTCTCAACAGCAGTCCCAGCTGACACCATGGGAAGTTTTGAATCTGGACTAGCCCTTCATAGTTGTCCCAAGATAGGTCAATATGACCAGAGCTTTGTACCACTGAGTAGGACCTTCAGTGCATATGGGCTGCCTGGGGAAGGTGGCGTTGAAACTGGACCAACTCCAAGTTCAGGTGATACCCCCAAACCCCCTCAGGTTCAATAATTCACTAGAAGGACTCTTAGAGCTCACTGAAAGCTATTACATGCATGGTCATGGTTTATTACAGGGAAAGGATGCATATAAAAGTCAGCCAAAGGGAGAGATGCATGGGGGAGAGTGTGGGTGGGTTCCGGAATATGAAGCTTCCTCTCGTGGACCCAGGATGTTCTGTCCTCCCAGCAGCGCTCTGTGACAATATTCAAAGTATTGACGGCTATACAGCTTGCCCAGGCTTGGTGTCCAGAGTCACTGGCCTCCATGACATAGGCATGACTGACGATTGACTGACTGCTCGTGGGGTTGACCTCACTGTCCGTGCAGACTAACGCTGCTCACCCTGACTCAAGCGGTTGTCTTTCCAGCGTGGCCAGCTCCCACCTAAGACAGCTGGGTGTGGCCAGCTCCTACCCTAAGCAAAGACACTCCCGCCTGGCGTGACACTGATTGCCTCCCAGAAGCTGTAGGCAAAAGTCAGGCCTCCCTTGGCCAAGTTCTTTACTGCACACCTCTGCACTATGATAAAGATTTTGGATTATTTCCTAAACACAATGGAAGCCACCGCAGGCTGGCTCTCGGGCGGTTCTAAGGAAATTGTTTTGATTGTAGGGTGGTGTGCTGTGGAGAGGACTGGTCATTGCAGAGCCCAGGTTCAGTCCTCGCTTGTTTTCCAAAGTGCCGTGTGACCGAGGTTGAGCCACTTCCCTGCTCAGGACCTCCGCTGCTACTAAATAAGCAGGTTGACGCAGTCTCTGAGACCCTTCCCGGTTTTCCCAGTCTGTGCCTCTCTCATTAGCCTCTTTTCCTGCCAATAGTTTTCCGTGGGGCAGCTGTTTTAGCCCAAGGCTTCTCAACCTCATAACTGTTGACATTTCAGACATTATTTGTTGTGAGGCTGTCCCATGCCTTGTAAATGTTTAGCAGCATCCCTGGCCTCTAGATGCAGTAGCATCTCTCTCCCCTATTGTGACAACCAAAAAGCTCTCCAGACTTTTCCAAATGTCTCCTGGGAGAAAATTGCCCAGGTTAAGGATCACTGTTTTAACTTAAAAGATTTGAATAATTTGCTTAAAGGCAAAGGCACATCCTATATGGCCTCGAGCCAATTGTTCAAGCTCTTTGGGCTTCTACTCTGGGGTAGAGTGGGAATTAGGCCTTAACGAATGCTTGAGAACTTCCTAGAGGGAGGCGACACTAGTGATTCCAACAAGACTGGCACTTCCCGAAAACCTGCACAGGTGCAAATATAGGAGCCACCTCCCCTGCTCTCAACCTGCTCACAAGCCAGCCGATTATTTACTGGTACTTGATGAATTTGGGGAATAAAAGCACAATCATCCCTCTTAGGTCCTCCTGCCCACTTACTAAACAAGCTCATCATCTTCCCTTCTGGCATTTTCCAGGAGTGGTTTATCCACGCTGACTCAACAATTGCCTCCCTTCAGATTTCTCTGCCCAGCTTTGGACTCTCTGATTCAGGCCCCAGTGAATACTAAGTCTGAATTAATATGCATTGTGCCAACTTCTGCTCCTGCAAAGGATTAGCCATCCACCCGCCTTTTCTTTTTCTGAACCATTGCCTCTGGGACAGAATGGAGCTCTCCTGTCTGAGAGTGGGGACACTTAGACATTGGAGGCTGGGTTCCATAGTTGGCATCTAATGGGGATATTTGGGTCCCCATAGCTCACTCCTTCAATAATAACCATTCCTCCCACCTTTCAGGGAGCTACTCCTTGGTGGAATCTACTAGACATGTTCTGGTCTCTGGGTTGCCACTGTCACACGAGATGGACCGATAACAGAGTCAATATCTCTGGTCACAGTGATTCATTTGATGATAAGCATGTGACCTCAGCTGAACCAATCACTGCTCAGCTTTTCTTTCCTTCTTTTTTATTTTCAGAGACCCTGGGGTCAAGTAGCTGGGTCTACAAGTGTGCCCCACTGTGCCGGCTCAGCTTCTTTCTTTCTGGTCACAGATTCAGATGACACTGGAGCTGCTGGTGGCCAGATACCCCTCCAGTGGGAGAATAAATCCCACGCAAATAAAGGGAGCAGCACAAGAAGCAGAGAGACATAACACAATTGACACCCCTTGCAGCTGAAGGCCTGGCCCATCCGTTTCCTTGGTTATTCAAAGCCAAAAATTCCATGTCCCTCCCCTCCCCAGCCTCTTACAAATTTTTCTTAAGCTAGTTTGAGTTGACATCCTGTTACTTACAGGGCAAAATTCCTGACCAATACAAATTAAGCCATGACCTGCATTTCTATAGCAATATAGGATATTAGAATAGAAAGGGATAGTTTTATCCACTTATTCATGTGATCATTCAACAAATAGCTGCCAAGTATCTACTAGTTCAAGACAATATAATAGTGATGAAGGCTGTAGCTTAGAAGTCAGGCTCTTGGGTTCAGATCCTGGTGTCACCTCTCTGTGACTTGGGCAAGTAAACTTACTGAGCCCTGATTTCCTCATATCTTTACGTAGAGGTTAAGTGTATCTACATTCGGTTGTTGTGCAACTCAAATAACCTCCTTTAAAATCTTCATTCATTGAGCCTAGCATATTCCAGTTGCTTACAAAATGATAGTTCATAATGTATACAACATGCACCACATAAAGATTAGTGGGTTTCCCAAAGTCACCCAGCTATCTAAGATATCAATTTATCCCTATTTTACTCAGATTTAGCAAATTCGCTTAAAGAATCAAAGAATTTAGATCTAGCTCACCATCCATTACTTTGAAGGGGTTGTCATTAATTTAAATTTAGCCAAGTATAAGGCAAGGTTACTAGCACTTCAAAATTCTCCTTCCAACACCCTGACATCCATTATGATAATTTGCATCTGCTTAAGCAACAGAAACTCCAGGTTGCAGCGGATTAAGCACATAGGGATTTATTTTTCTCAGATAACCAAATGCTGGAGGAAGGCCGTGCAGGTCTGTACAAGGACTGTGCAATGCCATCAGGGACCCCAGATCGTCCTGCCTATCTGCTCTGCCATCCATGGATGTGTGGCTTTTATCTCCATGGTCACAGCGTGGGCCATACCTCCAAACATCACCTTTACATTCCAACTAGGGCAAAGTAGAGGGAAGCAGAAGAGGTGGGACCTGTATCAGAAAAATAAAAGCTTTCCTCCCAGCAAAAGCTTACACATCCTTGTTCCAAATCTAGTCACAGGGAGTCTAGGGAAGTGATTATTTTTACCTGGGTACATGGCCACCCTGGAGAAAATCAAGGTTCTTTAGAAAGGAAAACAGAGGATGGATGCTGGGTAGAAAACGAGCTGTTTGTTGTGCTCCTGTCTTCCACTTGGCAGAGAGGTTCACCTAAACCCCCAAAGACTCAAACTCTTACACCCTATCAAACTCTTAGTTAGGACAAATGCAGATTAAGTTGTTCATTCATTTCTTCATTCAACAAATTGCCAGGGATTGTGTTAAGCAATGTGAAATTACAGAAATAATAATAATAGATGGTTTCTGCATTGAAGGAGATCTCAGGCTAATGGAGAAGACTTTAAAAAATGATTACAGGCTGGGCGCAGTGGCTCACACCTATAATCCTAGCACTTTGGGAGGCTGAGGCAAGAGGATTGCTTGAGCGCAGGAGTTTAAAGTTGAGGCAAGATATGATGACACCACTGCATTCTACCGCCAGCAACAGAGTAAGACCTTGTCCAAAAAAAACAATGATTACAATATAAATATGATGAACAGGGTATTAGAGGAAGGTTCGCAGAGCACCCGGAGCACAGTCCAGGGAGTGGCAGCTGACTCTGCTTATACAGGCAAGTCAGGCGAAGCTTTCAGAGGAGTTGACCTTTGGTCTGAGCCTTGAAAAGCGAGTACATAAGCCAGCCTAGGCTGTGCTGTGCTGTGGTAACAAATAAATCCCCAAATCTAAGGAGATTAATACAATAAAAGTTTATTTCCCAGTAGGGCATCTTTATTGGGAAATAAACTTTTATTGTATTAATCTCCTTAGATTTGGGGATTGGGAGGGAAGTGGGGGAAAGGCAACACATGCAACCTAAACATTTGGACCCCCATAATATGCTGAAATGAAAAAGAAAAAGAAACTATAAAAAAAAGTTTATTTCACATTCACGTGAAGTTGAATACAGACACGCCTGGTCAGGGGGCTCTCCTGGGTACCTCTCTACCAACTGGTGACTCAGGGGACTTTAGGGAACTCAGGCTTTTCCAGCTAGTGCTCCACTGCCCCCTGGGGCCTCAGAGTTCTCTCCACATACTCTGAATGCAGCTGGCCACTGAGTGAAGAGTCAGTGTGTAGAGGACTGTGAAAGTGTCACACGCCATTTCTGCTCACAGTCCATTGGTAAGTACTGGCCACCCGGTCACTTAGATGGAATGAGTACTGGGGCATGTGATCCCTGACTGGGCAATGACTGCAATAGGGAAGGGCCCTACTGCTGTTGTGGACCAGCTGGCTGTCTCTGCTGCTGCAGGTAGGAGTTTGCTGGGCAGAGGAGGGAGATAAAGGGCATTGAAGGAAGACGGTGAGACTTATGCAAAATCCTGCAAGTTTGGTTTATTGGGGGCATCCAGAGTAAGTTGCTTCAGGAAGCTGGGCATAGGGTCTAAAGAAGAGACTGGGGGCAGACATGGTAGGATAGGGAAGGTCCTAGAAGGAGCTGAAATTACATCCTAACAATACAAGACCTTGCCCTGTAGGGAGCAGGAGACATTAGAGGCTTGATATATGAGCAGGGCTTTGGTGGTTAAGTGGAGGGTGGATTAGAGGATGCAGGGACAGGAGGCAGAGGCCACGTTGGAGAGACAGAAGCGAAAGTCTGTGTGAGAAATGATGAAAGCCTGACCGAGGCTGATGGCTGGGAGCTGGACAGGAGAAGACTTTGGGAAATACTGTGGAGCACAGCACGTTGGGCAGGCCACCCATGGAACCAGAGAAAGGGATGCTCCAGGTGAGTGTACGTTTCACCACTCAAACAGGATTCTCTTCTGTGCTCCCATCTTATCTTCTACTGTGGTGATCTACACTGGGTCTACAGGAAAATCAAAGAACTCCTTTGCCGTCTTGTCAGTTTGGAAATCACCCATGCAGCCTGGGCATCACCCCGTCCCCCTGTCCTCATGGTAAGCTATCCCATCCCAGTACTGTTTTTTGCTCAGTAATTCAATAGCAACACAAAATGATTGGGGCAGAGCAGCACAGTGGTTAATACGGCACTAGCATGGGGCTGCCTGGGTTTCCATCCAGCTTTCCCAGTTACTAGTTATACAACACTGAGCAAATTGAAGACTTTCTGTGCTTCATGTCCAAGGAAATGAGGCAATTCATAATATCTACCTCATAAGGATGTTGCCAGGGTTAAATGACAGAATCTGACATAAAACATTTATTATAATAATAGAGCGTTACCTAGCTCTTGGTAGGCACTCGCTAAACATTGGCTGCTGCTATGTTTTTATTGAGCACATACGACCAGGCAGGTATTTAGACCATTTAAACCTGGGCTAGACCTGAGCCATGCTCTTAGGAGCACTTTGCATGTCATAAACATTAAAGATAAATGTAACAAAACAAATAAACGTATAAATAAATATAAATAAGTTTAATATATACATAAATTTAAAATACATAAAAATTAAAGAGCACACAGTCACTCGGGATCCGGTGTTTAGCTCTGATATAGCACAAACCTCAACCCTAAACATCCACTCCGTAATCTACACTATTCAGGCTCCAGGAAAATGCTTCTCTATATCACTTTACAAAAAGTGACTTTGCCCAAATGCCATGAGCATTTTAAGTTGTGTGGCAGCTGATGTCAGACAAGGACAGAGGTGGAGTGTGGGAAGAACAGAAATGATGGAGGTGTTTGGGTAAGATAACAGATAAATGAAGTAACTGATCAGATATTTCCTCTGACATACATGAATGCAATAGGTTCTTGTCTAATAAAGTTTTATTTCCCAATAGTGCCAAATGTCCACTTTCTGCTTCTCTTCCTGTTCTAATGAGAAGTTCCAGAGATACTGATGATTTAGAGTAGTACTTGCTATACAAACATTAGGCTTCCTGGTAAAATTTAAAAAAAAATAGAGTGGTACTTGCAATAGCTGCATGTGGAGGTGAGGGACATTTTACAACATTGACTAATTCATATTACTTTTACATCTGCATAAAATTCATGAAGCGAGATACTAATTATTTACATTGGCAGCTATACAGATATTGAACACTAAGATTGTAAAAAGTTTAATTTTACCAAATTGGATTTAATTAAAATTTCAAAACCTTAAATAACAAGTTCAATCATTTAGACAGCATAATTTAAAAATAATGTTGATTTAAATTTTGATATCATTAATATTAATTTGTATTTTGCCTTTGAATTTTAATAGATATTTCTGAATATTTTAGAAGAAAAAAGCCTTTTTAAACATATACAGTATTTTTAACTTTTGTTTTACCCACTGTATTAGTTTTCCATTGTTGTATGGCAGATTGCCACAAATTGTACCACTTAACATAACGCACATTAATTGTCTCACAGTTTCCCTGGGGCAGGCAAAAAGCCTGAGTCTTAGCTGGGTTTTCTGCTCAGGGTCCAGCGAGGCTGCAGTCAAGCTGACAGCTGGAGCTTCTTCTTCATCTGGAGTTGGGGTCCTCTTCTAAGTGCATGTGGTTGTTGGCAGCATTTAGTTTTTTGTGGTTGTAGGACTGAAGTCCTCAGCTCCTGAGATCACATGCAGTTCCCTGCCATGTGGCCCTCTCCATTGGTAGCTCACATCATAGCAGCTTCTTCAAAGTCAGCAGGAAAGTCTCTCTCTTTACTCTGCTAAGAAGGGGTCTTATATAATGTAACCAATCAAGGCAGCGACCCTCTCATCACCTTTGCTGTATCCTATTGGTGAGAAGCAATAATAGGTCCAATCACTTTTGCTGTATCCTGTTGGTGAGAAGCAATACTGGGTCCAATAACAATAAGCAAGTCCTGCCCAACTCATGGGGAGGGGATTACACAAAGGTGTGGACTATGAGATTAAAAAAATCTTTGGGGGCCAAGCACAGTGGCTCACACCTGTAATCCTACCACTCTGGGAAGCAGGCATGGGAGGATTGATTAAGGCCAGGAGTTAGAGACCAGCCTGAGCAAGAACAAGACCCTGTCTCTACAAAAAATAAAAAATTTAGCCAGGCATAGTACTACACACATGTAGTCCCAGCTATTTGGGAGGCTGCGGCAGGAGGATCATTTGAGCCTGGGAGGTTGCAGTGAGCTATGATGATGCCACTGCACTCTAGCCAGGGCGACAGAGTGAGACCCTGTCTCAAAAAAAAAAAAAAATCACTGGGGTCACTTTATAGTCTGGATTGTGCACTCACACTAGTCTTTCTAAAAAGCAAGATTTAAATACTAACATGTTCATAAATTTTTTTTGTAGAATATACAAACAGGCAAAAAGAAGAAAATACGGAAAATCCATAATTCCATTCATCAGATATAATTACTTAATATTTTGGGGTATATTCCTTCTAGAATTTTCCCCAAGTATCTATGTATTGATCTATTTCTTTTTAAAAAGCAAATAAGAGATCATATAAGTATTTTATAGTTGTTTAAAACATTTAATATCCCATGACTATTTCTCACACGAATACATTTTTCTATGATTTTGTCTATTTCATCTATGGATATGCCATAATTTATCTACCCAATCTGACATTCTTAGACATTTAGTATTTTTCTTTTCTGTGTGTGAAAGACAACATCAAGATGAACATCTTAATAGCTAAAATTTGGGTCACATTTTAAATTTTTTCCTTCAAGTTAAGTCCTAGAAGCATAACTGTTAGGTTAACAGGTACATATTTTTAAAGGATTCTGACATATATTGTCAAATTGTCTTCCATATGCTAATATATGGAATATATAATGTAACATTCTATATTTCTTACACGTTGTTTTCTCCTTGTTATTCCCATATTCAAGAACTTACAGTGAATGGTTTCCTATGGCCCAGTGTCTGTCTGTGACATTCAGGGACCTCTATAAATTGTCCCCAACCTTTCTTTTTATATTTATTTCCCACCAGACCCCCAAAACATCCTTTCTGCCAACCCAGGTATTCCATGTAATTTCTCCTCTGGGCTTTTGTTCATATCCTTTTTCCTGGCCCTTCTCCTAACTAAATCCTACTTCAAGGATTTAGTCAAGGACTAACTCAGAAGCCACTTTTCTAGGAAGTCTGGTGCCCAGGCTAATCCCTTCTCTAAATTTCTGTTGTCTTCATGGCTCTGCCATTGTTTCATCTGGTTTAGCAATGTTTCCCTAGCTAGACTGAGACACCTTCAGCAAATGCCACGATTGCTATACTGAAAACTAATATTCTAGAAAAGGAAGTGATGCTCACAGCCTGTCAGCAGGGGCTCACTATGATTAAGTTTATCTGATTAACATCATTTTCTGGTTTGAAGGGCTTACTAGAAAGCTAGACTAAGGAAACAAAGGAAGAAAACTAATACTTGTGCAGTGTACTTATGTATACATATATATGTCAGAAATTGTTTAGCTCATTTTTTCCCATGTGTTTACTATATTCTAGTCACTCTGCTAAACTCCCTGTAAGTACTACCTAAGATTAAGCTTACAACAACCCTGTGAAGTGGATGTTAGCACTATTCCTATGTTCCAGATGAGGAAATGGATACTCTGAGAAGTCTAATGACTTGTCCATAGTCACAGATTAAGTTAGCAGTAGAACTGTAATTTGGACCAAGGTAGTCTGTCTCTGCAAACAGCAATCATAACCACCATGTACAAAGCCCATTTAATGCTCACAATAATCCCAAGAGGTAGGAAACAGTTGTATCTTTGATCTATAGATGAGAAATCTGAGACTGAAAGACGTTGAGACATTCATATGAGATCACAATAGAAAATAGGAGGTGGTGTTAGAAGCCAAACTGGATTAGCTGATTCCCAGTCTACTCTAATTGTGGTGTACCCAAAGTTAAGACAGAGGTCTATCAGGGTCTCCTTGAGTACTGCATATAAGATAGAGGCGCAAGGTCAGGATGAAGTGGATTCCTAACTGGCTTAATGACCATGCTCCAAAGATATTGATCAGTGGGTTGCAGTCTCTCCTTTGAAGAAGATTTCTAATGTGGTGTCATACAAGTCCGGCTGCAGCGCTGTTCAAACTAAGGAGCCCGCATCATCCTCGTCTAGTCTCGTCCCTCTGTTTCAATCCTGGAATGTGAGGATTGAAAGAAGCCCTGAAACCCATTGAATCCTTGCGTTCCAGGATTGAAACAAAAGGAGGCAAGAACTTTCCAAGGCAAGGCTAAAACGGAAGGAAGGGGAGAAGACGTGCAACCTGTGCCTAATGGCGCTGCCTCGCCCACGCTCTTCCCCGAAGGGGAGAACTTCCCCAGCAGCCGCATGTTCCCTGCCACTACGGCTGTGAAGAGGCTGTGCTTGTGTTCTCACCTCAGTAACAGCTGTTGCGAGGAGGGGAAGGTGGTCAGATTGTTTTAGCCAGAACATTAAGCCCAAGGGGGTTCTTTCCGATGAAAGAACGGTGTCTGGGTGGTATGAGAAGTGAGAATGTCTCTGAGGAGTTTCGGGTATACACAATGCCACTTCTCAAAATTCCTCATGTTAGGGACTCTGCCCTTTTCTCACGAACAGCAAGCACTGGGTACCGAAGGTTTCCGTGTTCTTTTACCCATTCTGTTAGAGAATCTTCCCTGCCTGATTCTCATTCTGTCTGGTTCCAGCTTGTGGAACCAGGGCCTTCTGAGTAGGTGCTCAGTAAATGGTGGGTATGTACTAGGTAAGAACTTCCTTTTCCCTGCTCCATGTTTCCAAACACAGGGACCACCATTACAGTAACACTCTGCCCTCTCTCCCTAGAGCAGGAGTGATAGCTGTGAGTTTAGTAAGCATGCTCAGTTCTCTCTCTCTCCCTCTCCCTCTCCCTCTCTCCCCTTCCCTCCCTCCCTCCCTCTTCCTCTCCCTCTCCCTCTCCCTCTCTCCCTCTCCTTCTCTCTCTCTCTCTCTCTCTCTCTCTCTCTCTCTCTCTCTCTCTCTCTCTCTCTCTCTCTCTCTCTCTCGCCAGATGCTTGTGAAACATGATCATCAGCTCTAAGCAGATCTGTCCCTGTAGGAGAGGCCTGCATTTTGGGAATTAAGTTCAGTACTGGGAAGTGTTAGCAAGCAATTTGGCCAGATCTAAGCCATGTTTATTGTTTTATCAGTAATGAAGCTGACATTTTAATCTCCATCTGCCTGACTCCGTGGGGTGTCTCTCAATTAATTACGAACTCGGGCAGGGAACAGGGGTGTCATTTATTAGCTCCTTAAATCCCAACTGTAGAATTATCTCACTTAAAGGAAAGGCCCCCCTGCTTTGGTTCACCCATCTCTCTAGCCTTATCCCACACTACCTCTGCCCTCCTTTTCATCCATCAAGAACATCAGGATGCTTGTCATTTCTTTTGTACCCCTTGCTATTTCATGCTTTTATGCCTTTGGTTGTGTCGTTCCTTCTGCCTGCACACCTGTTCACCCCCACTCCATCTGCTAATGCTTATCCACTGACCTGTCCTAATGCCTCCTCTCAGAGAACACCACTTCCAGGAAGTCTTCCGTGACTGTCACCTTTCCACCACTCCTGACTCAGTTTTGGGCTCCCATAGGAATAAAGCTCTGAAACGAACACACTTACTATATTGATTTAAAATCTTACACACCACTAGATTGTGAGCTTATTGAGTAGGAACTAACTGTTCTTCATCTCTGAATCTTTCAGGAGTCAGAAACTTTCACAAAAGACCAGCACAGTAAATGCTTTTTAAAGCAATAGATAAATTAGTCAATATTGGGCAATTCCCAGTCCTGAGACCAGGATGAACTGGGAAAGGTATTTACACTAAGCCAGGGGTCAAAAGCAGGATCAAGGTCATAGCCAAGGAAACAGGGACAAGCATTTAGTCCATGGAGCAACCACAAGTGAGCAGAGGTACATAAAAACAGATGGGAGGAAGAAGCAGCTAAAAAGGAAAGTAGTGCAAGGAATGGGTTAGGGTAAGTGGTATAGAATTAAGGCCACAAGGGGCAAATAAGCCCTAGTGTCAGGCACATGGTCTTGGGAAGAAATGGAAGCTTAAGGCAAGGGTTTAGTGACAGCAGAGTGCAGAAAAATATCATAGGCATGAGAAGAAGGAGGTGGGGAGGCCGGTCCCAGCTTTGCTATAAAATGCTGAAAACCTGTGTGAACTTGGAGAAGTCTCTTCCTTTCCTAGGAGAGTTTCCTCATCTATAGACCTGAACAGCATGTCCTGGATCACTTCCAAGTTCCCTTCCCGCTTGAACATATCATGATTCTCCAACAATTGTTCTGTGGTATCACGGGAGAGGATTCTTCTGTTACATAAATAGTACATATTTGATCTCCATTTTATTCTATTTGATCAACCAAAGCTGTTTCTTCTATTTTTACCTCAGTTCATCTTCTCTTTTCTTTTTTTTTTTTTTTTTTTTTTTTTTTTTTTGAGACAGAGTCTCACTTTATTGCCCAGGCTAGAGTGAGTGCCGTGGCGTCAGCCTAGCTCACAGCAACCTCAAACTCCTGGGCTCAAGCAATCCTGCTGCCTCAGCCTCCCAAGTAGCTGGGACTACAGGCATGTGCCACCATGCCCGGCTAATTTTTTCTATGTATATTAGTTGGCCAATTAATTTCTTTCTATTTATAGTAGAGATGGGGTCTCGCTCTTGCTCAGGCTGGTCTCGAACTCCTGAGCTCAAAGGATCCGCCCACCTCGGCCTCCCAGAGAGCTAGGATTACAGGCTTGAGCCACCGCGCCCGGCCAATCAGTTCATCTTCTAAAATCAAGATTAGACTAAATTATAGTTAAGATACCTTCCAGATATAAAATGTTTATTGTGCTGTAATATTCTTTTTTTTTTTTTTTTTTTTGAGATTGTGTCTTGCTCTGTTGCCTGGTATAGTGCTATCATCATAGCTCACTGCAACCTCAAATTTCTTGGGCTGTAGGATCCTGCCTCAGCCTCCCAAGTAGCTGAGACTACAGATGTATGCTGCCATGCCCAGCTAATTTTTCTTTCTTTCTTTTTTTTTTTTTTATAGAAACAAGGTCTCACTCTTGCTCAGGCTGGTCTTGAACTCCTGGCCTCAGGCAATCCTCCTGCTTTGGCCTCCCAAAGTACTAGGATTACAGGCATGAACCACTGCACCTGACCTCTGCTGTAATTTTGTCTGCTCATTGAACACCAACTCTGTTCCTCTTTTTGCTTGACACTGTGGCACCCTGTGATCTGAATGAATTTATAATCTAGTTGAAACATCTTCAAAGGGATTGAGAGAAAAGCCTAAGTCATTGGATAATTTAGTGCTAAGCTGACTGTTATAGACTTTAAGGAATTGACAGAAATAAGGGAGTTGAAGATATCAGGGAAGATTTCCTGGAGGAAGTGGTCCTGTGAGGGAAAATAGGACATAGATAGGTAGAAAGGAAGACAGAGATGAGTGAATGAGTGGTTAGATAGATGGTTGGATGAATGGATATAGTAGGATATTCTTAATAAGATGTATAGTTCAAGCAAAAATGAAAATCTAAAGATAATCATGAATGTACATGTGCTAATTATGGAAACCTGCTCTGCTAGAGTAAGGAGAGGAGGAGGGATGGAGGCTGATGTTTGCTGTGTTGCTACTGGTGCCAGGTGCTTGTGGCAGATACCTGTTGGGGAACCTGCTCTCCTGCAGGCCCTCTCTCTAGAAACATCCCCATACACAGCTGAAGGGGTTGGCCTAGGGCCATGTTCATGACCTGTGACCAATCTCACAAACTCACCACAGACATTTGGACCAGGGGCAGACACTGGACCTAAGCTCAATCGATCCAGTTCTTCTCCCAGAAACTTGGCACTGAGACACAGAAGAACCGAACAGGAGGACTTTCCATGGAAAGGCTGGGGTGTAGACAAGTCTCAAGAGGGAAATAATGAGAGATGGAAGAGAGCTGAGGAAGACTGAGGAGATTAGTCTGCAGAGAGCTTAGATGGGGGCGGGGATTGCACAGACAGAAGGGTGGGACACCATGAGACACATTCTGTAGCTCCCGGGAGACGGAGCACGTTCCTGGATCCCAACAATCCAGTTCCCACTTCCTCTCCCGAGGACTCAGTATTTCATCGCTTGTTCCTTGATTTCAGCTGAGCTAGCTTAAGGGCTTTCCCTCCTTACACTAAAAACAGCCTTGGCCAGGAAAGTTCGTTCACATTTTTCCAGGTTAATCCTCATAACAATTCAATGAAATAGAGATATCTCCACATTGTTAGTGTGGACACCAAGGCTTTGAGAGGCGGTGTGATCTGCTCCAGCACTCCACTGGTCGTGATTGAGCTGGGATTCACACCCATGCCTGTCTGGTTCCAGAGACCTTCCACTTGGCCACATACCTCTCTACGGGACTTTGACTGATGTTGGAAAAAACACTTGATCCCAAGAACACTTTCTCTGTAACCTGCATGAGATATCTTCAGCTCTGATGCTGTGTTTATTCAGAGCCAACCTGATAACTTTCAGTCCTTCAGCAACTCTCCTGTGGAGGTTCAAGTTTAGAAAGCTTATTTAATGCACGAACGCAGAGCTCGTAAGAAGTCAGACGCCATATTTGTGACTCTTACTGAGTCAAATTCAAAGCAAACTTGTCCTCATAGAATAGCCAGAGTCTGGTGAATAAAGGGAGACTGGTTAAAATCAGTAGAATTTTACCAAACCAAGAAGATTAAGAATTTCTTTAATTTGGGGGTCAACTATAAAATTCATTCCTCCTAATAGTGACTGAACAGTTGATACGCCTGATTCTTATGCTGTAATAACCCGTTACAAATACACTTTCTTTGTGCAATCCACATTCTAGTCATAGTCACCTCTCACAATCCTCTCACAGACCATAATACTCGAACCTCTATGCCATAATATGTGTGAAAATTCATTTCCCTTCCTCTGTCCCTCTGGAAAACGTCCATTCTTCCTTCAGGATTAAGCTAAATCTATCACCTCCTCCATAAAGCTGCCCATTACGTTTCCGCAGCATGCAGGTGGGTAGCTCTTTCCAACTAAGGTTGCAGGAAACCCTGACTTTAACGCTCATCACAGTATTACTGTTGTATTGTCCCTTTGCTGTTGAGGTGACGTGTTCTTCTCCCTCCCACGCCAGGACACTCTCTTTCCTGTCTAATTCCCACCTTTCCCCCCATCTCTCGCCTCATGGGAAAGGAATTGCTAATCTGATGGGCTTGAGATAGTGATTAGGCCACATTTCATTAGTGAGTGAGGTTACCATGGTCAAGACCACTCTATCCCTCCTGCAGAAGGTGGGTCTTTCCTCGACTTCTCCTGCTATCTGCAAAAGGTCTAGGATGGAACTCAGGCAACCTTCTTTTCCTTCTACTTCTCTTCTGAAGAGCTGGGAAAGTAAGAGACCATGTGGCCACATGTATGGCGGAATGAGACAGCCCTGCCCTGCAAGCCCAGCCATCCTCCCCCACTCTGTGCTGGCGTCTTCACCTGTCACTGCATAGGTTCTCCAGGTGGGATATGCACTGCAAGCTATGCTGTCTTTGGCAGGAGAAATAGGAAGCCCTACTTCAGTTTTGCAGCAGAAGTCCAGTGGGCCAGCTCTGTTGACCAGGGAAACCCTAACTTGCATGAGTAGTGGGGGGTAATTGGGCACCTGCCCATCCATTAATCCAGTTAGACCAGGGGCAGACACTGGACCTAAGCTCAATCAATCCAGTTCTTCTCTCAGAAACTTGGCACTGAGACACAGAAGAACCAAACAGGAAGACTTTCCACGAAAAGGCTGGGGTGTAGACAAGTCTCAAGAGGGAAATAATGAGAGATGGAAGAGAGCTAAGGAAGCTGTTTTTCAGTTAGGTCTCTAAATTCTAGACTCACAGTCGGAATTCTGGGGCTAGGAGATTCATGGAGCAGGGTTTGGCACTCATACCCTGCCCCAAACCCTCACAACACACTTGTTAGTGAAATACTCTAAGCCTGTGGTTTTGGACCCTGGCAGCACATTAGAACCACTTTTCCCACCAGAAATCCAGATGGTTCCACTGTGCAGTTAAATTTGAGAACCCTTGCGAAGGAGGGCTTAAAAATTGCCCCCAC
Organism: Mirza zaza; assembly: GCA_008750895.1. Classification (NCBI taxonomy): domain Eukaryota; kingdom Metazoa; phylum Chordata; class Mammalia; order Primates; family Cheirogaleidae; genus Mirza; species Mirza zaza. Next base: position 15,446 of record VSMD01078832.1, read on the forward strand.
CTGACCCTACCCAAGGACATGAGTTCTGCTATAAGGAAGTAAAAAGAAGCTTCAGGAGTCAGTAGATTTAAGTAGAGGTCTGAGTGACCATCGGTTACTTCGCCTCTCTGTGCCATGGACCCATCACTTGTGAAATAAGAGATCTCACCGAGAACTCTGCTTTTCACATTTTGGAAGTCATGGGCACCTTTGAAATGATCATGCAAGCTGTAACATCTCCCCAGAAAAATGAACATTTGCCCATACCCACACATTTACATTCAGCTTTTGGGGTACTTGGCCCCCCCCCCCCGAGACACTGGACTAAAGGACGCTTGAGGAACTTTCCAGCATTCAGCTCCATGAGGCCAACCTCTTCCATGTGTCAGAGGGGAGCATCGGGCCAGCCAGACTTCACTCCTTTTTCACTCTTGTTCAAAATACAAGTGCTGTATCTTTAAACAGTAGCACCAGCAAAGATGTGCGTGCTGTGAGAAGCAGGTGGCATCTCATGACAACTGAGGGAACAGCAGAGCTGTTTATTAGTCAAATATTTATTGACATCTGCAAGGCACCAGGCTCTGGGGATATAGTCGCTGCGCAAAACAAAACAAAAATCCCCACATTCGTGGTCTCCATAGCCCGATGGGGAATTTATGTCTCCCTTTTCACACTCAGCACAGGACGTGTGCTCATTGAGGGATATTCACTCATTCTACTGGAATGTCTCTCTTTGTCTCTCCCTGTCTCTGTCTCTCTAGTAGCTGAAAGTGCATAGTTGACTTTTTAAAAGAACACGCAGAATTTCCTTTAAAATTGGGCAAAAGCCCATGCCCTTGTTCTGCTTTTTAGAGAGTCCTGCTCTGATGTTCTGTGCCCCTGTGCCCCTGCGCCCCTCTGCCCAGAGTGAGGGGTCCATGAGGCTAGGACGTGCCCACTTAGGGTCTGCACCCCATCCTTCCACACCATGCTCTTGGTATCCATGACCTTGTATTCCCTTCCCAAATGTGCCTCAGTCTGTTTCCAGGGCCCATGCAGGCTTCTTCTTCAAATGTGTCCTTCTGAAGCTGGAACACACCTCTGGTTTATGTATCTCTGGATTGGAGGGGTGGCCATGCGGCAGCCATTTCTGGGAGTGGGAAAGAGCTTGCACGTGCAGGCTGCCATATCCAGTGAATGAGGCCCCTTGCAAGGAGCCGGAAGCGGGAAGAGACAGCCATGGGCTGGGACTGGGGACTGCCTCTCTCCAGGCTGTCATTTTACAGCTCTGAAACTGACAATTCTAAATTGAAAACTGGACTTCCTGAGCATAATAAAAGTATATCTGTCAAAGTAGGTGGGTAAAGCATATTTTAGTGAACAGTCTGTTAGCCTGATTTATAACTTTAAATTATTTATGTAAATGGTATTTGAGCCTTTATTTGTACCCTTGTTCTGGGCCCCACAAATGTTAGGAGAGAGTCTAGGGAAATATACATGTGATATGAACCACCCAAGCTGCTTTGGTTTCTGACAGCTCTCCTTCACCAGTCCCTTATAATAAAACAGCAATAATGGCTAACATGTTAAAAATAAAAATATTACTGAAGTATAATATACATACATAAAAGTGCATGATCATAGGGAAAATACATCTATACAACAACCAACTGGATCAAGACAGAACATTACCAGCATTTCTTATGCCCTCTTTCAATAACTACTCCCTCCGTCCCTCTGCAAGGTGACCAGTATTCTCTCTTACTTTGTCTATTTTTGAACTTTACATAAATGGAATCATATCATATATATTCTTTGTATCTGGCTTCTTTCCTTTGATACTATGCTTATGGTATTCATGCATGTTATTGCATGTAGAAATAGTTCATTCACTTTCATTGCTATATAGTATTCTATTGAATGAATATACCACTGCTCATTTACTCATTCAATTATGGATAGACATTTGGATTGTTTTCATTAGGAGCTACTACGAATAATGCTGCTATGATTATTCTTGTACAAGTCTTTTGGTGTCTGTATAAATTCATTTATGTGAAGTATGTATTCCTAGAAGTGAGATTGCAGGATCTTAGGGTATAAATACATTCAGCTTTACTAGACACTGCAAAAAGTTTTCCTGAGAGGTTGTATAGGAAGATTTTAAGATATTCTTTTACAGATACAATACTGTTCAGATTTTCCATTTTCTCATGTGTCAGTTTTGTTAAGCTTTGATTTCCTGGGGATTTGTTCGTTTTCTTTAAATTTCCAATGTTTTAAATAGCCATAAGTTGTTTATAACAGTCTCTTCTAATGTTTTTTTAATACCCAGAAGATCTATAATTTTCTTTTTTATTCTTAAAATCTGTGCCTTTTTGCCTTTTCTTCTTTTTCCTTTTTTTCTTCTGTTTTGCAAGTGATTTATTGATTTTATGAGACTTTTTAAAGAAATAACTTTTGGTTTTGTTGGTTTTCTCTATTGAACATTTGTTTTCAATTTTATTAATTTCTCCTTTTATATTTATTACTTCTTTCCTTCTACCTTCTGTGGCTTGCTAGATATTTTTCTAACTTCTTAAAATAGATACTTAAATAATTGAGTTTTGGACTTTCTTCTTTTCCATATGTTTTTAAATCTCTATATATTTATCCTTTTAAGCACTTCTTTAGATGCAACCACAGGTTTTGATATGTCATATTTTCATAACCATTCCATTCTAAATACTTTCTGGTTTCCAATGTGACTTTATTTTTGATTATTTAGAAGCATATTGCTTAGTTTCCAAATATTTGGAGATATTGTAGTTACCCATTGTTATTTTTTTCTAGCTCACGTCCATTTTGGTCAGAGAGCATAGTTCTTTATTTCATCCCTTTGAGACTTGTTGAGATTTGCTTTAAGCCTCAGTACATGCTTGGTTTTAGTAAACGTTCATATGCACTTGGAGACTATATATTCTGCGGTTGTTATGCTCTAGGTGTAGTGTTCTATATATATCAACTAGGCCAGGTTTTATAATCACGCTGACTTTTTTGCCTGCTTCTATCAAGTGCTGAGAAATGTATATTAAAATTTCCAACTATGCTTCTGAGTCCATTTCTCTTTTTAGTTCTGTCTTTATTGTTTCATATATTTTGAGGTATTGGTAATAGGGCCATACAAACTTAGAATATTTACATTTTCTTGTGGATTTACTTTTCTGTCATTTTAAATGCCCCTCTTTATCTCTTCTTGTCTTAAAGTCTACCTTATCTGATATTAATATGTCAGCTTTCTTTTGGTTGGCATTACATAATATACTTCGTTTCATCTTCTTACTTTCAATTTTCTACATCCTACTATTAAAAGTGTGTGTTATAAAATGAATATGGTTTTATTTCATTTTTTATCCAGCTTGACACTCTTTGGCTTCAAATTGGAGTACTAAGTCTTTTTGTATTTTATGGAATTACCTACATATTTGGGCTAATTTTGCTATTCCACTATTTGTTTTCTCTTTCATCTGTTCTATGTTACCTTTTGTTTCTTTTGGGTTAATTATGTGTTTTAATAATACCATCTACCATTAGCATAGCTTTACATATTGTGACTGTTCTTTCATTGATTGTCCTGAGGATAACTGTACTTACCAGAATCTAATATAAATAAGTAATTTTGCCCCTTCCTGGACAATTCAAGGAACTTGAACACTCCATTTACTCCCCTCCTACCTTTGGTGCTATTATTATCATATGTTTTAATTCTAAAAATATTTTAAACCATACAAGGCATTAATATTGTTGTTTTATAAATATTCAGTATTCATTTAGATACACCCACATATTTATGCTTTCCACTAATCTTTGTTCTTTCCTGTATTTCCAGGGTTTCATATGGTATCATTTACTTTCTGCCTAAAGAACTCCCTTTAGTATTTTTTTTTTTTAGTGAGGATCTGCTAGTGATGAATTTTCTCATCTTTTGTCTATAAATGTCTTTATTTTACTTTTTTATTTTAAAGGTTGTTGTTGGTGGGTATAGAAGTGTAGGTGGCAACTATTGTCTTTCATCACTTTGAAGATGCCATTCACTGTCTTCTCCATTGTGGAGCTTCCATTGTTTTGTTTTGTTTTGTCTTGTTTTGTTTTGTTTTTTGAGAAATTATCTATCAGATTATTGTTGCTTCTTTAAAGGTAATACGTCTTTTATTCTCTGATTGCTTGTAAGACATTATGTTCATCTTTGATTTAGAGTAGTTTTACTATAATGTGGCTATGTGTGATTTCTTTTCTATTTATTTTCCTTGGAGTTCATGAAACTTCTTGAATCTGTGGTGCAAAGTCTTTTTTCAGCTTTTGAAAATTTTCAGCCATTCTCTTCATATATTGTTTTCCCCCATTCTATTCCTCTTGTTCTTCTGGGACTGTAACTACTTCTTTGTTCAACCTTTCACTCTGTCCCATATGTTCCTTAGGTTCTTTTCTATATTTTTCATTCTTTTATCACTCCATGCTTCAGTCCAGATGTTTTCTTCTGACAAATTCTTCAGTTCACTAATCCTTTCTCAGCAATTTCTAACCTCCTGATAATTCCATGTGTTGATTTTTTCTATTTTGGCTATTGTATTTTCCAGTTCTAGAATTTTCATGACCATTTTTAATAGTTTTTAATTCTATTCTGAAAATTACCACCATGTCATCTGATTTATTGAATACATTTGTGAGTTATTTTAAAGTCCATTTTAACTCCAGAATCCATTTCCTGTGGTTTTCTTTATCTTGTCTGAGTTTCTTTTCCTCATAGTTTTAAAACATTTTGTCTTGTCTCCAAGTGAGTCTGGTAATTTTAGATTAATTATCAAATATTATATATAAAGCTCTTGATGTCATCTTCCTTCAGTGAGAAATAACTTTTGTGTCTGTGGTATAGCTAGCTAAAGGCAGATTGGCCCACTTAATTAAATCAGTGATTGAACAGGTTCAAAACTGGGCTTCTGTCTTTATGAGGGTTGATGTATTTCTAGTTAATACATATCTCTGGATTATAACTCTTGGGAGTCCCAACTGAAAGCATAGGATAAACACCATGGTTCCTCTTCTTTGACCCTGGACTCTAATTTTTGTTTCCTTCAGCCCCATAAGATGGCCACAAGAGATCTCAACACTTCACCTTTCAGTCTTTTCCATTCATGTTCATGGTATCTTAGATAGAGCTTTTCAATCAGTAAATGCCTTGCGGTGAAAGCAGCACACGATATCAGGTTCGCTGCTCTTTGCTCCCTTCTCTCTGAGATCTTAGGCTCTTGAGTCCTCCCAGCCTTGGTAGTTCTCCCAATGCCTTTGGAATGGTTTTTAAAATTTGTATCCAGCTTTTCTAGTTGTCCTTGGTGGGAGAATTGGTCTGAAACAGGGTAGCTATTATGGAAATCCTCAATAGCTAACATTTATTAAGGACTTAATATGTGCCAGGCAATGCTCTATACACTTTCTGTGTATCTATTCATTTAAATTTCACAACAGTTCTAAAACATAAACTTTCTTACTTTCCCTGCTTTGCAGAGAAGGGAAATGGGGCACAGACAGATGAGTAGCTTGTTGAAGCTCACATAGTGTAATCGTTCTATGTATCGCTCCATGCTTCAGTCCAGATGTTTTCTTCTGACAAATTCTTCAGTTCACTAATCCTTTCTTAGCTCTTTCTAACTTCCTGATAATTCCATGTGTTGAGTTTTTTTTGTCTACTATATTTTTCAGTTCTAGAATTTTCATGATCATTTTTAATAGTTTTTAATTCTATGCTGAAAATGAGCACCATGTCATCTGAATTGTTGTATATATTTATGACAGTTATTTTAAAGTCCATTTTAACTCCACTAACTATTTCCTGTGGTTTTATTTAACTTGTCTGAGTTTCTTTTCCTCATGTTTTTTAAACATTTTTGTATTGTCTCCACAAATTTAAAGCTAGGCAACCAGGGTTTAGAAGCCTTTACTTAGCCATAGAACCATAACACTCTTACTTCTCAGCTGTTCTGTACGCATTTGGGGTCCATGAGGTGGACTTAATGCCTCATACTAAATACACATTTCAGTTGAGTGGATCTGAGTGGGTTTCTATTACTTGCAATCAAACGATTTTTGACCAAGCTCTTCGGACAAGCTGCCTCCCCCACCAAAATGCTTCATTAGAATAAAATGCACTAATATCTTTTCCCCAAATAGACACTGTTTTTCTTCCCAGAGCATCTCATTTGTTGTTCTCCTCATGATCTCATTTACTTCCCCTTATTTTTAAAAGGAAACTCACTGGGAGATTCCCTCACACCCATGGTTCCAGCAAACCTGTGAGAAGTAAAGGATACATTCAAGCTAGAAGTAGGCAGCTTCCGTGAGGGAATAAAGTCCTCCAGCAAGGTTAAAATTCCATCAGGCTTGTGTTTGAAGCCCCACAGCACAGCTTGAACGGGAGAGGTAATTGAGCCAGCTGCTGAGAGGCAGCAGCCACATCCCCCCAACTCATTAATCTGCTTCCCTCGGCTCTGAAAGGGACCCAGGGCGTCCATTTTAGCAGCATGAGGAAGCACGCCATTTTCATGCATTGTTCCATAAAAATCCCCTCCTGGAACCCTCATCTAGAAAAAATAAAAGTCTCAAGAGAACAGTTTCTGCAGCACCACGTATCTTTTTATTTAGCACATCTTACCTCATAAAATTCAGCCAGCTGTTTATTTTTTCCACTATTGGCCAAACATGGTGCCCGGTGGTGGGGTTTTTGGGAGTCCATTCTGGCTCACACTAAGGTCCATTCTGGCTCACACCAGAATTGGGGAGAAGGCCAAAGGAGGGTGTTTGCCTTCAGGGAATTGGAGATATAAAAAAAAAAATGTTTTCAGGTAAAACGACCCTTCAACCCTGGTGGTAACATTTCCTCTATGTCAGGGCAGAATGGGGAAGAGGCTGATAGATGTTCATCTTGTCCAGTGGATCTGCTATTCCCTGACATTCAGATAGAAACATGCAGTCTCCAGTGAGAATGGAAATAAGAGGCCACTAGAAACTTAGCAAGAGCACCAAAAAGTACTTTAGCTGATTGTCTCAGAGGATTTCAATAGATACTCTTTCCCAACTCCCCTATTAGGATAATGATGATGATGATGATGACAGTTTATTTCATTTGCGATTATGTGTCAGATTATTTACATGCATTATCTCTAAGCAATCTGAAAGCTGGGTATTTTTTTCCTAATTTTACAGATGAGAAAATGAGGTTAGAAAGATTGTGTCATTTTCCCACAGTTACTTTGTAAATGGTGAAGCTGGGATTCCAACCAAAGCCCATGTTCTTCTCAAAACTCCACCCTGACTCCCAGCTTATATTTATTGTCACACCAAAATGGTAATGAATATTTTTAAGTGAGGTCAAATTGATATCATGACAGGATAACTACTCTCCCACAAAGAAACAAAAATAAACTCTGTAAAACCTTTAAAGTTTGCTTTAAAAAATACTGAGTGGGAAAGTTCTTAGTTCTTGGAAAAGACAACTAAGACCGAGCAAAGGTTCCAAATACCCAACTTCCTAAATAGACCAACAGACAGCTGGGCCAGATATCCATCCAGGACTTCTTACGAGCAGCAGAAGGACTAGTTCTGTATCAGTCAGAAAGGGGTGTGGGAGGTCTGGGTGGTTGGCAACACTGGTTTCTGCTGTATTGGGGGTCAGGGCCTTTTCCTTCTACAGTGGGTGGGAGAGGTACTTCATCTCCTAGCACACAGTTCTCCAAGTTGTGAATCACAAGATTCTTTTGCACTCTTAAAAATTATTGATGACTCCAAAGAGCTTTTTTGTTTATGTGGGTTATATCTATTAATATTCATGGTATTAGAAATTATAACCAGAACTTTAAAAATGTTTACTTATTAATGTATTTAAAAATAATAAAAATGAACCTATTCCATGTTAGCATAAACGTTTTTATGAAAATAACTATATTTTCCAAAACAAAAAAAATGAATGAGAAGAGCAACATTGTTTTACATTTTTAGAAATCTCTTTAATGTCATTGAAGAATATGAAGAAAATCTGGCCTCACACTGATATGCAGTTGGACAAAAGGAAAATTTTAGTAGCCTTTTATTTAGCTGTGGATATCCTTCTTTGATATTATACTGAAACATGACAAGAGGTGATTTCTTAAGGATTATTTGTAATGTGGAATCAGAAACCATATAAATTTGGGGAGGGGGTTTATAGACTAATGGATCTGGGAATAGATCTTTTTCCTATTTTTTTGTAACCTTGATCAGTCATTTGGAAATATTAGCTCACTGAGTTATGGAGATCTTCTAAATTGACATACTTCATTATACTAGTAAAAAATCACTTTCATTATCAACACCCATGATGTCATCAGAAAAGTCTTTTAAGTATGGAAAGCTATCAAGCTCATGATTTCAAAGGCAAATTTTGCAAAATTCCAATTTCTGTTTGAAAACTCCATTTTTTTTCCTTTGGCAACAAACACTCTTAGCTATTTCTCTGGAAGTAGTAGGTTTTCTTTGTACCTTTTCAACAAAATAGCTGCCAAATACCTATGGCAGTATAGCAAAAGTTTGTCCATCATTGTTTAAAGTAAAAATGGTGTTCCATAAAGAAGTGACTAGTTCAGCTTACGACTCAGTTGCAAAAGTGTTTTATTCTTAAAACAACCATCATAGTTTGGTATGCAGTAGGAATGCTTTATATGTATTTCCCAGTCCATCACATAGAATATTATTATAAAGACATATACTCAAGGGTTGAGATTTATGAAATTTAATAACTTTTTACTGCTTCATTAAGGGAAACTGGAATTTGTTTTTTGTATTGGTGAGTGTGTAGTGGTGAAGAACCCAGTGGCTGCTCATACATGTGGGTACCACTGCCTTCATTCATGCTAATGTGCCAGCAATTTTACCCATCATTATTGTACCATTAGTGCAAAAGCCAACACAGTGAGAAAGGCAAATAACATTTTATTATGAAAATAATTTTAACCGTGTGAATCCCCTGAAAGGATCTTAAAGACTCCCAGGAATGCATGGACCACACTGCAAGAACCGCTGTCCTAATCAAATTGAGCAAAGATGAAACTCCAAGAAAATCACTCAGAGTGGGGATACTTGCAAGTGGAGACTGGCTCACCCTCTGGGTGCTTGGGTAACTACAGAGTCAGCAGGCAAACCATGGGCTGCCATCAGGGGTGAAAGGATTCTTGGTTGAACGTGGCGTGTGTACCCTGGATTTTGGGAGGGCCACAGCATAGCATTGTGCATTTTTATCATTCGTTAAGATGGCTGGCTGAGGAACAAGGAGAAAGTGGAACTTTCTGGTAATTTGTCCACTCAGATGGGGTGCCCTTTTGCAGTCTGCACAAGGCACAGTGTGTACTAGTGGCAGCTCTAGTTTGGAGGCATGCATGTACCCAGCTGCTTCTCACCTGAAGATTTCTGAAATCAGGAGGCTTGCTGCAGTAGCCTTTGATAGTAGGGAGAGATGGGACCATGGATAAAGTATGTCTTAGTGCTTTTGAGATGCTATAATAAAAATACCATAGACTGGGTGGTTTATAAACAACAGAAAATTATTTCTCACAGTTCTGGAAGCTGGGAAGTCCAAGATCAAGGTGCTGATAGATTCAGTGTCTGGTGAGGGCTGCTTCCTGGTTCATAGATGGCATCTTCTCACTGTGTCCTCACATGGTAGAAGGGACAAGGCAGCTCTCTGGGGCCTCTGTTATAAGGACACTAATCCCATTCACAAGGGCACCACCATCGTGACCCCATTACCTCTCAAAGGCCCCACCGCTGATAACTGTCATACTGGGGATTGGGATTTCAACATAGGAACTTTGGGGGGACACAAACACTCAGTCTATAGCATGGTGCCTAGGAAGAAAATGTGGTACCCTCTACCCCAGCCCAGTTCCCTGCAGCCACTGGAGAATGTCAAAGAGGATGTCAGAGATTCCCAAGGCTTCATATCAGGCAGCAGGGTGTTAGAGGAAAGGGCAGGAGGCATGGGACTATCCAAGGCTGCCAGAAGGGATGTCGTATGATGAGGGGCCACTGGGAGAGATTAGAGGGTGCAGGGCCAGCAGGGCAACACTGAGGTTCAATGTTATCTCCAGAAAACCAGCATATGCTCAGCACAGAGAGGACCAACCAAAGGAGGTCAAGGGCATCTCCCCACCCTCCACCAGCAGATGGCTCATCTCCTCTTCCTGACCCTCGGGCTCCTGCAGGGAGTAGACCAAGGAAGAGGAGGGGGATGGGTGAGCCAGTATGTTTTTCCATCCCCCCATTTTCCCCATCCCCCCTTATAGTGCCCAGGGATCAGAAGAAGGAAGAGCAGCAGCTGACAGTCCCCTTGTCTGAGCTGGGGCAGCTGGGGAGCCCCAAATGGATATTCAGAACAATAGTTTTAAAATGAACAGAACTGAATTTCAATTGTTCAATGTATAAAAGAAATTATTAGATCAGTTCATGTCATTGATAAGGAATCTACTACCAAGCAGGGAAGGAAGATCTAATACAGTATAACTAGGGGTAGTGAGTGAAGTGAAATCATCATGTGTTTATTCCCTGAAAGAGCTGAGACCCCTCAAACCAGTGACATCTAAACAAGTAAGACTGGCTGAAAGTCACAAGGACCAGGAGCCCTTCCAACCGTCCCCCTAAAGCAACCATGGAAATAAAAATAAGTGTTGTCTCTTTTTCTGCCCATGGTTGGCTAGAATGAAGGGAATACTGGGTAGAATAAAGATACACAGCTTCTATCTGCCCAGAACCCTTCTTTCTGTTGTCACTGTACCTCCCGATTCCACGTGGTGCCAGTGCAAAGCTGATCACATCGCCTTGCTTGCCCTCTGGCCACAGCGGTGGACGTGTGACTCAAGCTTGGCCAGCCATGACACCCCCACTTCGCTTACAGTGATTAGTGTGATGGGGGCACACAAGACCCAAGCGGTCAATCAGAGGCCCACCCCATGATTTGACCTATGGTTGCTAGGAGAGGAAGTTGTTCTCTGTTTTTTCTGAAATCACAGCACTCCGAGGATGAACTAAGCCCGTTGCTGATCGGGGCCATATTTAGTGGACGAAGCCTATGGAAGAATAAAGAGCTGAGAAGAAAATAGGGCTGAGGGATAGAGAGAGAGACAGACTGCCAATGCTGTCCTTGGACTCTGCGTTCAGCTTGGACTGAAATCCCAAAACCCACCCCTTGGACTTCCAAGTTTTAGCCTATTGCTCTTTTTGCTTAAGCTTAGGCTTAGTTGGAGTTTTGCTGTTCTTTATTACCAAAAGCAATGTGAATATACTGGATTCTAGATTCAGCTATTTCAATTACTAACATATGAGCATGGGTGACTTACTAAATTTACCTATTCATTCTTTTATTTTCTTACTCATTCACTTATCCAACAAATATTTATTAAGCATATGCTATGTGGCAGATACAGAACGTGGCACTGAAGATGAATGATAAAACTATTTATCTTCAATGAGCTCACGGTTTTTTGGGGATTAAAAAATGATCACAAAAATGATAAAAAAATTTTTTTGTTTTAAAATTCAAGAGGAGTATAGAGAAAGCACGTGAGTCTGTCTGAAAATATCAGGCTAGGCTCTGAGCTTGAGACTCGCTGCCAGAGAGACAGGGCATTCCAGGCTGGGAGGAGCATGGGCAGAGGCACGGAGGCAGGAGGGGCGTGGGCGCAGGAGGGCTCTAATGTCGTTTGTGCTTTTGCGGCAGGGAGAGGTGGGCCATAAGTCAAGAGTGGTGGATGGGTGCAGATTGTGAACTATGCCATGCAAATGAGTTTCACCTTTATTCTGAAAGTCATGGTGAGCCACCGAAGGATTTTCAGTAGAAAGGAGATAGGATAGGACTTGAAAGATTAAAAAAACCCAAGCAAACAAAAGCAATTGCAGATGATTGAAACAGAGAGACCATGTGGGGTGGGAGTAGGGGGGTTTTGGGAAATGCAGCTGTTGAAACTGTCCAAGTGTGAGATGGCAAGTGATCTTAGTAAGTTTTGTATCTGTGCAGGTGAGTAGATACACTAATTGAATAAGTAGACGTCGTGGCTCTTTGGACATGGGTAAACAGGGTGAGGACTATATACTACTTCATGGGTTTATGATGAGAATAGCTCCTGCATTTCTGAGATTCTTAACCTTTTAGGAGACATGGATCCCTTTCAGGATGTTATGAAAGCCATACCCTCTCTTCTCAGAAATATAAACATACATAATATTAATAGCTAACATTTGCCGAACATTTACTATGTTCTAGTCACTCTTCTAGAAGTTTTATTTATTTATTCATCACAGCAAACTTAGGATTTGGTACTACTATTATCTTCGTTTTGTGATTAAGTAACTCAGAGAGGTTAAGAACTTGACCAAGTCACACAGTAAGCAGCAAGGCCAGAGTCTGAACCCAGGTCATCTGACTTAAGCTCAGGGATTTAACGACTATGCTTCCCCACTCCTCCTACAGGGTACCTAGGTTGTGCCTATAATTCAGGGGGGTTACAGATTCCTCCACGCAAAGCTCATCCACTGTCATGGGTCTGACCCAGATCTAGGTATAAGAACACCCGCTGTATATAAAAGCCGTTGGTCAACTCTAGGGAGTGGGATCAATGGAAGGGGTTCTCATCAATGATTCTGGGTTCCCTCAAACCCACCTCACCTCACAGTGGTTGGACGAGGCCAACTTTATGCCCTAGCCCAGACATTATGGCTCTCCCTAAAGGAGTATTTGAAAATATTTTTTCCTAATAGATTCCCCATGAAAAGTTTCTAATGGATATACTGTACATCTGTTTATGTACTCTGTGTGTATCCGTGCTTTATACATGAAAAATAAATAAGATTTTTTCAGTATCTCCTTCCACTAAGCTTTCCTCTGATTAGGGGTGTACTGTCCACACTGAGAATGCACACCCTAACCCTAACCACCTGTCTATTAGAACTGTTTCCAAATTGTACACGTGTTTGGGAAACCCAAAGGCCTCCAGGGATGAGGCTATGTACCTAAAACATGTCTGTGTGTCAACTGCTCCACACACATTATCTCGGCTAATGCTCACCATAATTAAAAGTTGTTGAATGAATAAATTCAACATTTCTCAGGCACTAACTAGTATGAATGATGTATGAATTATGCATATTTTCTAGCTGTGGAAAACTGAGGCTCAGGGATGTTAACATTTCCACGGTCTCACCATTAGAAAGTGGCAGAGCCAAGCCTCCCCAAACATGTCCCTGTGCCTCTCCCCAACTGAGAAGTTACCCACATGGGCTGGCAATGTGGTGCATGTGAAACGCCCTGTCCAGAAGCTGGTGTTTCTGGGACTTTCCAGAAGTCAACAAGGAGCAGCATTTACCACCAACCCTTGAAACACGTTGACTCTGCCAAGGAGGCCCCGTCAACCATTCTTTGGGCTTATTTACACCTTCCAGTTACTGTTAACGTCTTTTGCCCCTTTGCAGTAATTGCAATTATAGATTTTAGGAAGTGCAGCCTTTTGTAGATGTAATAAAGTATTGCATTGCCTGTCACTGCCACCCAAAGCGCTACAGACATTCTCTCCAGTGGGCTGTAGCAAGGATCCATCTTACTCTGTGGATTGCCAATCTTATCCTTTAATACATTGTCATCTCACTGGATATTTGGAGATAGTAAGGCCAGGTAGGTAAAGTGACTTGGCCAAATTCACACAATAAACTTGGAAAAAATAGTTTCCCAGAACTATGGGTCACAGTCCCACTAGACTCGTGCTTAACTGGAGGACAGAAGAAAGACCAAGGAAGCTTGTTAAAAATGCAGAATCTCAGTCCCCATTCTTGGAAATTGAGATTCAGTAGCGCTCGACAGGGCCCGGGAATATGCACATTTGGGGAAAAAGTTCCAGGTAATTGTGATACTGGTATTCACCAGACTATACTTTGAGACATGTTGCTGTAAACTCTCCACTCCATGTAGACAAGCAGTAGATTTTCTCATAGTTTCTCTAGTGACTCATAGACTACCTGGCACATGGCAAGTGCCAAGGAAATTCAGCAGGTATTTGTTGAGCTTCTATGAGATGACAGGTTCTATTCTAGGCAATTGGGAAGTGTGGGTGATAGGAGAAGAGTGGTAAGAGGCTGGAGGATTCTGGACTTACTTTGGAGAGAGCAGCAGCAAGATTTCCTGGTAGAGTAGATGTGGAGTAGAGAGGGAAGTCAAGGATGGCTCAGGTTCTCTGGCGTGAGCAACTGGAAGGACTTAGATACCATCAGCTGAGATTGAGCAGAATGCAGGTGGGGCAGGTCAAGGGAAGATGAGCAGTGCAGCCTGGGACGTATTAAGGTCAGGATGGCTATTGAACATCCCCACGTAGGCAGCTGGCTATAGGAGTGGGCACCAAAGAGAGCTCTAGGTTGGAGATAGATCTTTGGCACAGAGGTGAGTTGGTCTTTAAAGCTGTGAGACAGGACAAGGTCACATAGGAAGGGAGGGGAGAGAGGGGAGAGGACCAAAGACTGAGGCCTTCCTTGTGGCAGGCAGAAGAGGCAGAACCAACAAAGGAGACTGAGAAGGGGCAGTCAGGGGAGTGGAAGGAGAACCAGGAGAGTGTGGCATCTTAGACGCCATGGGAAAGAATTGTTTCAAGGGGAAGAGAGAGTGGTCAGCTGTGTTGAATGCTGTGTTCTGGTCAAATAACACTGGAGACCAAGAATGGACCCTTGGCTTCAGGAATGCGGAGGTCATCGGTTACTCTGAGAAGAGCAGATGGGCGGCGGAGTGAAGAGAAGGCTGACAGGGTAGGTGTGAAAGAGATGGCAGGAGATGCGGTCACTACAGCAAACACTAACTACTCTGTGGAGGGGACTGTTGGTTTTCTATCGCTGTATAACAACTTACCCCACACAGGTAGCAGCTTAAAACACATGCATTTATCATCTCACATTTTCCACGGGTCAGGATCTGGCCGGGGATTAACTGGGTCCTCTGCTTGAAGTCTCTCCTTGTGAAATCAAGGTGTCCGCTGGGCTGGGATCTTATCCGAGGCTCAGGGTTCTTTTCCAAGCTCATTCAGTGAGCTGAATGAGCTTTGACTTGGCCAATAGGAGAGTGTTTCTCTGACGCTGAGTTTGCTTATAAGAGGCTCACCTAATTGGGCCGGGCCCACTCAGCAGCATCTCCTCTCAATAAACTCAAAGCTAGCTGATTAGTCACAACCCAATCAGGGCAGTAACCTCCCATCACATTCCCTGCCCCCACCCCCAGTCAAGGAAAGGACATTTTATAGGGTGTGCACCCAGAGGGGGCAGGGCTGAGAACCTTGGGGCCATCTTAGAATCCCACAAGGGGTTTTGCTACAGAGAAAAGGGAGTGATAAGGGAAAATGGGGTGGTGGGCAACCTCAGGATAGCCCCCAGTGACGACACCTGCCTCCTGCTGTTCCTGCCCTCCCTGGAGTGTATGTTGACTAAGCTTTTTGTACCATTTTTTAAAATGATAGTATCATAAAATATACTTAACATAAAATTTACCATTTTTAAGTGTACGGTCAGTGGCATTAAGCACATTCACATTGTTGTGCAACCATCACCACTCTCCATCTCCAGAACTTTCCCATCTTCCCAAACTGAAACTCTGTATCAGTTAAACACTAACTCCCCCTCCCCCTCCCCCTCCCCCAGCCCAAGGTAACCACTGTTCTACTTTCTTTCTGTCTCTATGAATTCAGCTATTCCAGGGGACTGCACACTTATTCACTCCCTATTCTCTGCTAGGCACTATTCTCATTGCTTTATGTACATTAACTCATGTGTTTGTTGTTCCTTTTTACAGATGAGGAAACTAGCACAGAGAGGTTAAGTCATTTGCCCAAAATCAAATTGCCAATAAGTGGAAGAGTTGGGATTTGAGCCCTAGAGTCTGGTTCTGGTGTCCTCACTTTTAATCACTAAACTTACTGCTTCCCTCTCCTCCCTTCATCAATTTCCTCTTCTCTAGAAAGTTCTCAAGGCATTAGGGTCAGTGCCACACAACTTGTCACTTAATTATATTTTGTCTTGAATTACTTTCTTGCGTGTTAGTCCTCCGTCCACAGTTAAGCTAAGCTACGTCTGTAATCCTCGGATGTAGCTTAGCTGTGTCCTACGTCCTCCTCCTCTGATCCCAGCGAGTGCACACACGCTCCCATCCGTGCACACGTGCACAAGTGCACGTAACCTCTGCCCAGCACAAAGCCGGATGCACAGCCGGGTGCCTTCCTGGTGAGCGTGGAATGGGGCAGGGACAGTAAATGAGCTCTGCAGCCATCTGTTGGGCCTAAATCCTGGCTCTGCAGCCCCATTTTGGCTCTGTAACCTTGGGGAAGCTCCTTTGTCTTGCTAAGTCTTGACTTCACGATTGGAAATGGGGGCCTCTAATAGCCCCTTCTTACAGAGAAAGTGTTCAATACAAGTTATTGTTATGATTATTGGTGTTATCATTACTTTTCTCCTTCATCTCCCATCACTCTCCACCCACCAGCCCATTGTCTTTCTTGTAATTCCTTGAATATGTTAAGCTACTTCTTGCCGCTTGGCCTTTACATTTGCTGTGTCCTCTGCCTGAATCATTCTTGCTCTGTATTTGCATGAGATAAGCTTCTTTGATTCAGGCCTCTGCTCAGATGTCACCCGTTCCAGGTCCTTACTTCACTGTCAAGTCTAAAGCTCACTCACATATTTTACTCTTTCATGACCTGCGCAGCACTCATGGCTATCTGGAATTATTACATATATTAATTGTTTATTGTCTGTCTCCCGCCCTAAAATACAAGTTCCGGGAGGGCAAGAACTTTGCTTTCCTTGCTCATGGCCAGAATCCAGTGCTGGTCATAAGAAAACACTCAATAAATCCTTGCTGAATGAGCGTTGAGTGAGCAGCCGTAACTGACCACCATTAACTGAGTATCTACCCTGTGCAAGGCATTGTGTTCAGTCCTTGATATGAATCACTTCATTTAATATCCACAAGTAGCCCGGGCGCGGTGGCTCACACCTGTAA